>VZTU01022381.1:2206-154494 GCA_013400835.1 Zapornia atra | reverse complement strand
CTCTTTCAAGGAGTTCTGTGTCCTTCTTGAACCGAGGGGCCCAGAACTAGACACAATATTCCAGGTGTCATCTCACCAGGGCAGAGTGAAGGACCTCTCTTGACCTACTAACCGCAGGATGCCATTGTCCTTCTTAGCCATGAGGGTACATTGCTGGCTCATGGTCATCCTGCTGTCCCCCAAGACCCCCAGGTCCCTTTCACCTACACTGCTCTACAACAGGCCAGCCCCCAACCTGTACCAGTACCTGGGGGTTTTATTCTGTAGATGCAAGACCCTACAGTTGCCCTTAAGTCTCATTAAACTCCCCGCCCAACTCTCCAGCCTGTCCAAGCCTTACTGAATGGCAGCACAGCCCTCTGGGGTGTCTGCCACCCCTCCCAGGTTTGTGTCAGCAGACTTGCTACCTGTGCACTCTATTCCCTGAACACCAGGGAATGAATGGTCCCTTGGATGTTTTAAGTTCACCCTGGAGTCGGTGACACCAGAGGGGGAGCCATGCCCAAACTGAACTCCCATCAACTTTACTCATTTCCTCTTCCTCCCGCACCACTTTCCCCTGCCAGGCGGTACTACGGAAACTGTTCCAGGCAAGCACAGTGATTTTAACAAGGGGCATAGGGGGGCAGCAGGAATAACATTCTGAGGCAGAGATGTATAAAGCCCGGAATCTCCTTCTCTGGAGAGATTCAAGACCCATCTGTGTGACCTGTCCTAGGGACCCTGCTTTGGCAGGGGGGTTGGACTCGATGATCTCTGGAGGTCCCTTCCAACCCCTACAATTCTGTGACTCTGTGATTCCCATTGCCCTGCACTACCTAGGGTCATTTGGGAGAGGCAGAAGGGATGCTCTGTGGTCCCTTTAACTCAAGGGAGTTGACTTCATGCTGCAATGGGCTGAGCTTCACTACGAACATCGTTAGTAATGAAAAACAGGCAGAGGGTGAAACGGTGCCTGGCCTGGGGAGATACAATCTTTGTAACATTTTGCAGCCTGCATCATCTGTCCATGAAATGCTACAGGCTTGCACAGCGTTTCCTCAGCCAGGAAAAAATGATGTATAATTACTGTAACTGTACAAGAGAAGCTCACCCTGCAAGCACGGATGATGAGATAATAGACTAACAAGCAGGACGCCTACAGCCCAGTAAAGAACTAACAAAAGACCTACATGAGACACCTGTGTCATTGTGCAAGACAGGCATACAGCCCAGGAAATCCCTAAACATAGCATCTAAAGATGTACAGAATGAATTGAACATGAGGTATTGCCAATAACTTTAGAGGACAGGTACAGTTGGACTTGATGATCTTAAAGGACTTTTCCAACCTAGTGATTCCGTGATTCTGATTCTGTGAACTGGCACTCTAGTGTGTGCCTAGCATATGGATAAAGTAGTTGACCAGTTAAAAAGGGCAGGAAAGACAAGATGCTTACCAACAGGAGAAGCAACAACTGCAGTACTGAGAACCGACGCAGCATACCTAAATGGGGGCAATGTCTGGATTCTCCGTGTCAGCATGATGGCTGGGAGCCGCTCCGCTGTTTGCTGCTGAAGCCCTTGCGTTGTGCTTGAGACTTGTGTCAAGACAGGAGATGAGGCAAGAAATATTAGAAAGAGTGTGGCCAGTATGTCTGGAGAGGTGATTGTGCCCATGTACTCAGCACTGGTGAGGCTGCACCTCGAGTGCTGTGTCCAGTTCTGGGCTCCTCTCTACAAGGACACTGAGGTCCTGGAGTGAGTCCAGAGAAGGGCAACCAGGCTGGGGAAGGGGCTGGAGGGCAAATCCTCCAAGGAGCGGCTGAGGGAGCTGGGGGTGTTCAGTCTGGAGAAGAGGAGGCTGAGGGGAAACCTTCTCACCGCCTACAATTACCTGACAGGAGGGTGCAGAGAGGTGGGCGATGGTCCCTTCAGCCAGATGACAGGAGACAGAACAAGGGGAAATGGCCTCAAGCTGCACCAGGGCAGGTTCAGAGCAGATGTTAGGAAAAAGTACTTCCCTGAAAGAGTTGTCCAGATGTGGAACAGGCTTCCCAGGGAGGAGGTTGAGTCACCATCCCTGGATGTGTTTAAAAGGCAGGTAGATGAGGTACTTAGGGATATGGTTTAGCATGGGACAGGAATGGTTGGACTCTGATCTTAAAAGTCTTTTCCAACCTAGTCATTCTGTTATTCTGTGAAGAGAGTAAGGGCAAAACTGAGCAATTTGGACAGAGAAGAGGACTTGGAGCAGTCTGCATCAATGCTGACCAGAGGGCAAGCGGCCAGCTCAAGGATACCTTGGAGCAGTGCTGGACAAAGGAGACAAATCACAGCTATGAATCGAATACATACACCTTACAAAAACAGGGACATGGTTTTAATTTCTTAGTAAAGCATGCAGTCCATCCAATAGCACGTGTTACATTAACTTCATGTGCTGAACCCATAGCTTATTCCCTTCCAGTTTTAAAAATTTTTGGAAAAAAAAATATCTTTTTAGCCACTAGTGGTCGTTGTTGTCCTGTGCAGCAATAATTCCCCGACTGCACAGTGAGACAACTCTGCCAAGTCATTTCCATGAGTTTATTTCCATCAGGTATGAGCAACAGTCAAAATTTTAAAGTCATGCACAAAACGGTAGCTCCGCTCATTCATCAGGGTGCTACACTTACCTCTTCCTGCAAATCATATTCAGTGTCAAGGAAAACACAACACTTTGACAACAATTAGGTATCGCAATGAATTGGAATCACTGCAGCCAGCCAAGCAGATGCTGCTTTGTTTACGGAGTTTGTATAAACACTGATTTTGATGCAGCTCCTTTTATCCCATCCATGCGTATGTCCCCCAGCCTAATGACAGGCAATTGCAAAATCACAGGGAAATACGACATCCCTGTTTTGTGGAAGTTTTGTGTGTTTGCTGAGCGCTCATACAAAGCCAGGGCTCAGACAAAGCAGATGCTGCTTTCCCCAGCTTCCCCCAGACAAAGTCTCTGTGGTATATAGAGTTAAAAATTTCGGCCCGGATTGACAAAAGGACACAGGCTTTCAAGTGCTCGGCTTTTGGGTATCCAGCTGGTGGAGCAGAATTCACAGATATGAGTAGGGCATTGAGAGGGGTGGCTGCAAAGCATATTTCAGGGCCGTGCAGAGTTACCCCGGCTACTCTGCAGGAGTTAGTCGAAGGAGGGGAGGGAGCGGAGCCACGAGCCCTCCTATGAGCACCACAAGGTACACAAAAGGTGACCACAGCCACCATCAGTCAGCGGAACTTCATGTTTCTGACTCTGCTGGTGAAAACCTCAGTACCTGTGGACTCTGAAAAGCTCTTGGCTGCTGGGCACAGTTTTCATGGGTCCGCAACAGTCTTACATGGTTAAACTCTGCCTTAATTTTTCTCGAGCATCTGTGATTTTGGAGGGTTTAGGTCTCACCTGCCCTTTGGGATGTACATTTATGAATGAGGAAAAACTTCCCCAACCTTTGCGTCTCCCTTTAGGTGATTCACTCCACCACCCAAACCGTTCTCCAGTCACATCTACTTGCTTTATGCCCAATCGGGACAGAGAGTCGCCTAAAAGAGACACTAAAGGCACCTTCCACATACCAGATGGCAGACACTTACCTCACCAGGGTTAACATAGAGTACTATTTCTAATTCACCTCAGAAGAGAGACACCGCTCAAGAACCAATGTAACTCTCCCGTGAGGGTAAATGCAAGTCTGGCATTTTGGGGGGAACATCTTTTCTAACTTCCATGGTTATAATGGTGTTATCAAAGCAATTCCACAAGGGCTGGAGGTAGAATACTCTCATTGAGGAATTTTGCTAGAGGGAGGGTTAATAAATTAAGACACAAATTAGGGGAAAGGATGGATACAGTAACTGCTTTCACTTGTTCCAGTTTCCTGCATTTTACAGATGATAAACTGTAAAACCCTCAACCTCCAGTAAATACCGTATTACTGTTACCATCCAACTGTAATCACTAATCAGCACTAGAAGGACACCATACTGTTTGCCTTCTTTCTATTGGCTGCAAAATAACATTTCAGAAAACAGAAAGCCACAGCTTAATTCTAAAGCTACTTCAAAACCACAAAGATTTTAACTACACATACATTAAGTGTATGAGTGCATAAATATATGTGTGTGTATATTCACACATACACACCATTTCCTTTCATGTGGGCAGGAGTTTTATCAGCTAGAGGAGCTTACTGCAGTGGGACCAGACGTCACCACTAACGGAAAATCCGTCCCTCCTCTGGGAAAGGAAAGCAAGGACTTTCTCTGGGACAAGCACAGCATGTTACAGACCATTTTAAACATTTTGCCCATCCCCCTGCTTAAAGACCACATGAAAAGCATGACCCATGGATGCACACTACGAGGGGCTGGCTGGTTGAGACAATCTGATAGAAAAGAAGGACTTAAAACAGACTCACATCACTTTGACCAACATGGGAAAAGGTTGCTAAAAAACTGGCCTAAGATTCAATTCAAATTTCACTGCTGTCATTGGGAACTTCATTGACTGTGCGGGGCAGCAGTGGAGCAAGTTTCCCATTTCAAGCCTGGAAGATGAGAAATGGAAGAAGGAACTCTGGCTTTGCAGAAACCCTCATGTCACCTCCAGCACAAGCCTCCCCCAAGCCTTTACAAGCAGGTGTTACTGCACAGACAATAAAAGAGAGACAGCATGCACCTAATTTCCAAGTGCCTTCCTCATTCAGGTACAAGAAACCATGCTGAAGCAGCTTTGTGCTTCCTAAAAAAAGTTTTTCTCTTCTGTCTTTGAACTTCTGGAAGAAATGTGCTCAGTACTCATCCCTACTCCTGTGGTAGATATAATCGAACGTGTTCATACCATTCATGCAGTAGAGGCTCTAGACTGTTCACTGACTTGCAGGCTGTCCCAAAGGCTATGTACTCATTAAAAAACCCCAAACTGTTAAAAAAAAAAATTAATTTACTTTAAATCCAGTTCTACATAATTCCATTTTAGCACAATCTATATTCAAGCAAGCATTTAAATATTCTATTAAAATGGATCCATCATCAAATACCATGGAATCCAGCAAAGTAATAGCTAACATCTTAGTGCTAAGCCTCCATCAGAGTCACAACGGTGCCTTGATACCTCCTTCATTTATTTCCAATTCTGGCACCTGTAACCATGGCAACATACACTGAAACCTTTCAAGCAGAACAGAACTGACAATCACAATAACAGCACAAAATACCTGAGGTGGGGAGAAAAGAGGAAAGACACAAGCAGGTAGTTGTTGAAATTAAAATCTAATGACAAGAAAACAGCTGGAAACAAATACCAGCTCACATGACCATATTCTCTAGGCAGATGTATTTTTGCAAACCCGGTCTGTTCCGTCTTATTAGCCGTGCAGCTACGGAAAGGGAGGTAAAATAAATATTGTTTCAGCAAGGAGTGAAAGGGAGGACTTGAAAAAGTTGCTGCAAAAAGAAAGCAACTGTTTATCTGTTGCATGCAAGTCCAGGAGCGCTCAGCGTCAGCCCACAGGAGAGCAGGTATTTTTTTCCCTGAAGGCAAACAGTCACAAACGTGCTTCAGAGAAACACCATCCAGCAAGAAAGGAAGAGAAGTCACCTTTTAAAGCAATTCTAAAAGAATAATTCCATTAGCCTACATCAAAGGAAAGGTTTGAAATGAGCATGAGTTAATAAACCATATATGTGTAAACTGGGATAACTTCCTAGACATTTAAGGGATCTAATTAGCATTTGAATGCTGTGAAGCAAGAAAGGGAAATTCTATCTTTAAACTGTAACAATCAAAACTAGAAATGAGATTGACCTGTGTGGGAGAGCCTAGCAGGGCGCAGCTGCAAGGTTAGCTTCGGAGGTTTATGGGGCCAGGGCTGAAAAATAAAACCCACCAAGATCAAGGCTGTCACAAGACCTGCAGGGAAAGCTTGTAGCTTGTATCTGGCACACCATGAAGCTGAATTTAGAGGACAGAACTGAAGGTACAAGAGGTGGACTGACACCAGCCTCCCCGCTCACCTCACGAGCCATAAGCCATGACGCAGGTACCCAAACCACCAGGAAAGTCAGTGACTAAGGCTTACTGAAAAAAAGAAAGAAAAATAGTACAAGACAAAAGCAAACACAATGTTAAACTAGACAGCAAAGGGACAGAAGCAGCGCATCCAGGGATTTCCCTGCTAAGAAGCTGTAACCTACAAGAAACCAACATGAGCTATTTCACCAAACCTTGCTTTGAGATCACTTAGCTGTTGCCTAAGGGGCTTCATATGCTCTCACAAAATTGCATATTATATTTAGCCTGCTAGAGTCCATGTGGTCTCCTTTTAGCTACCTTTTTCATCCTTAGACATGAGAAGAAAATGCAAAAATACTGCAGCGAGTGTTAGGCAGGGTAAGTCCCATACTTGTATGGGTGGAGTGACAGCAAATGCAATGGGCAGAACTGGTTGAGGACTGTACACAGGCCCGAACCCTGTAAATGTGTAAATACACATGGGGGAAGTCTGACATCCCAGGATCAGAATTCAGCCAGAGTGCCCCGTGCACGAAAGAGGAGTGTGAAGAGCTATGGAGGCCCTGGCGCATCACTGTTCCATCCCTCGGGGAGACGATGTTGAAGAGTCTGCGCTGTCCTTCTGCTCAGGGCAGCTTCAATCACCTCACATGGTGTCAGTAGAGCAGGAGGAGTCTCCTGGAGCAGGACCATCACTGGAAAACCACAGCTTGCCACAAGAACTTGAGGGTCCATCACTCCATGGGGTGACTGGGACCTTGCTCCTCACAAAGCGCCTCACACTCTGCCTTGGGTCGTGTCTTCCCTTTTCCCTTGTCCAGAAACACTCAGAGACCCATAAGCAATAATCCCCATGGTTTCACCATGGTGCACAGCTGTGTCTCCTGGCAAGCACCACTGGGAATTGAGTTTCCCATCACTGATGATCTGTCATCCAAGGGCTGGAGCAGCAGGTGTTACAGAGGGAGTCAGGAGTGCTTGCTTTTAGGGCAGGAAACTGCATGTTGCTCCATTTCTCTTCTCCCCAGTCATTTATTCATCCCAATCTTACCATGCAACAAAGATGGGTGCAGGATTCAGTGGAAGCAGAGGAAGATCTGGACTGGAAATGGAGAACATCAGAGTGGAGAAGACCTGGGATTTGAGCGAGCATCAACATTCTGAGAAAAGAGTTTGTCTCCTTTCTTGCTTGCTTCTCGGGGGAAAAGGCAACTGTCAAGCCAGAGTACACAACAAAGCTGTCGTTCACTGTCACATAGGAAGCACCTTATTCTCCTTCCTCTGGGGAAATTCCTCTGTCACCAGATTCTGTAAAAGAGAATACTTTTCCTCTACTATTGTGCGTCTCATTGACTCCTATTTTCTTCTTTGTCACTCACAAGACCCTTTTTTCCTGACATCCAAGAATGTTTTGAGCTTTCCAACCAATTTCTCTAATGCCTTCAGGTTAATGTGGGTTCAGCAATGACAGAGTTTCACGGCGGGTTTGCAAGTAGCAATCGTTCAAAGGTGTGGGGGCAACAGGAAGGGATAAGGAAAACCAAACAAGTGCAAACCAGAGGGCAAAGCCTGCACACATCCTGCAACCGCCCCAGATGTGTTTAGCTCCAGCTGGAGCTCACAACAGAGCACTGTGCTCCATCCGCACAGAGCTGTGGGTCCATACACCGCCCATCAGCATCCCACACGCTGTTCAAAGCCCCAGCTTCCCAGAGCAGCCACGTTTCAGCCTGCAGACCCGCCTCTCACCTGTTCCATAAAGCCTGAGCCCACGGATGCCAAGGCCAAAGAGGACAGTTGTGATCCTCTCTAACCTGAACACAAGACACCATTTCACCCCAAGACTTCTACATCTAGTGGAACACTTTAAATCATTATGGAATTGTCTTGGAAAATCCATCCCACCTTGAATGCGGGACTTGAAGTGGGAGAAAAGGTTCCATGCCCCTTGGGAAGCTACTTCAATGGTTAACTAATCCCACTTTAAAACCAGCCTGCTTCCTTTCTAATTTTTGCTGACTTCTTCCATTTCCAGTTACATGATCTTGTTATACCTTTAACTGACATAGAACAGGTTTTCTATCTTTACTAAGGGTGCTGACAGACCAAAAAAAATCAGCATCCCATTTTTTTCAAAGAATCTAATTAACATCCTGGTAAAGATGACCTTTTTACTTCAAAATCTCATTAGATCAGTTTTATGGAAAGATATCCATTTATTCTTGGATTTTTAAGAATGACATCAGTGAAAACATTTGCATCCAGCGTTCCTGTATTTCTGCATTCACTTTCACCTAGAAGCAAAAGTGTGACAATCTTAACTGGCTCTGAATTTAAAGATTTTTATCTCACTTTGCACTTTCAAAGCCAATTCATTATCATTTGGGGGAAAATTGCAGGTTTGATTGCTCCAATGAAAATGTTAATGTCCTGAACTTAATCAGTGCTGACCAGGAAGCAATCTGTTAGTATCTTGGTTTATTTTTTTCAAGAATTTTACATTCTTTGCCATCCCAAACTGGGAGAAGAGGGTTATGTAATGAGGAGAGTACTCATTAACCTAAAATGTTTTGGAGTCATGAAAGCAGACTGCTTTATCTCAAGTTTGACTTCTCAGAAAGCATAAATCATAGAATCATAGAATCATAGAATCATAGAATCATAGAATCATAGAATCATAGAATAATAGAATCATAGAATCATAGAATCGTAGGGGTTGGAAGGGAATCACTTAGGTTGGAAGAGACCTTTAAGATCACTGAGTCCAACCACAGCTTAACCCTGCCTAATCCACCTCCAGATCATATCCTCAAGCACAACATCTATATGACTTTTAAATACCCCCAGGGATGGTGGCTCCACCACCTCCCTGGGCAGCCTGTTCCAATGCCTGACAACCCTTTCAGTAAAGAAATTCTTCCTGATATCTAACCTAAATCTCCCCTGGTGCAATTTGAAAATGAGCTCATGTTTCAAAAGAAAGGGTCCTTTGGAGTTGAAAAATTAAATTTGTCCATTGCCACTATTTCAGGGGGTTTTCCCTACTTTGTTTTCAAGTTGGTTAGATTATTTGAAATCTACTTGTTCATGTGGACAACTTTTAGTCTGGTGAACTACAGTTTTCCTAGAGAAAATATTTCATCAGATGTTTGATTTGGTATCGTAGGACACACTCAAGCTCTCAGTGTGGGCTGGGGCTCGATGTATATGGCTGTAGAAGAAGGGGTTCTTTCCAGGGGCTCAGAGCAAGGTCTCTGGCAGTGCTGCTGGCATGTGCCCCTACATCCTCTCCCAGAGAGCTGCAAATTTTGCTGGCCTCCTAGCAAGCAGCAGCCTGTCACCCAGCACATCACACACTGTCAGCTCTAATTCGAGTTCATTTCGATGCACCACGCGCTGATTCTTGGTGCCAAGAAAACAGAACAGTTTGAAGCAAAATACCTCAGACCTACCCAGAGTGGAGCCCAGGTAATCAGTACAGCCCACGTTAAAAGCAATAGTGTAATTGGCTACAATTTGCCATCTACAGTTGTTGTTAGGGATACAGGAGAGGAAGAGAAGATAGCAATACTTGTCTCATAAAGGTGTGAATGCCACGTGAGAAACTTTATTGTTACTCCCTTCCAGCAGCTGTTTCTGACTTCCCAGCCAAGACAGCAGAGCCACAGTGGAAAAGCATACAGCCACCAGCATTCAATCCCATCACCCTGAGAGCCCAAAGCCAAGTCCTGAGATCCTGATTCTCTCCAACCCACCATGCAGGGCTGAAGCCAGTGCAGTAAGGGAGTGTAATAGTATGGGGTCAGCTCTCCCCAGCTCTAGCAGGCTGTCCCCAGGAGAACAGAAAGCCCCCACGGCACTGTATGCATAAAAACTTACCTGAAAATACTGTGATTTTGGTAAAACAACCAGAATTGTCTTCCTTGGAGCTGTGGACGCTCTGTGGTGCAACTATGTGTCCCAGAAGTTGTTCCCACTTCCACGTGCATGCTCAGCATTATAATTACACCTGGATGCTTCCCATCCTGGTGTCTCACCACAACACCACTATCCCCACTCCCCCAAATCAACACAGGGCAATGGAAGGGCATCATGTCACTGTTACATCTTCCCTCTCACCCTGGAAATCTTCTGTACCAGGGTAGAGCAGAAGTGAACACATGCAACTGTCTCCTGGCCTGCTTCTGCTGTTGGACTGGTTTAAAGAGCAGGAGCAGAGCCCAGGATTAGGGCTTCTCAGCTGCCCAACTGTTACCTTTACACCTGTGGAAAATGTTTCAGGGTTTTTTTTTAAGTTATTATAAACTCAGGCTTTAAGACTTCAGAATTAGGGCTGAATCCTATTAGGGAGACAAAAGGCTCCTTGTAGTTCAGACACATCTAACAGTGTGAGAGATAGAGATACTATTATATTTGGCACAATATTTAGAGAAATTAATCCTCAAGCGCTAAAGATTTGAGGGATTAACAGCCTGAGTGACAGCTGAGCTCATCCAGCCTATATCCCTGGATTGTGCAGCAAAATCATTTGCCTTCAAGTTGAACATGTTCCTCACTTCCACCCAAGTCAGCACAATTCCTGCTTTTGTTGCACACAGGTCCCCAGGGAAGCTCAACAAACTAATAAATCCTTATTTCCTGGTGGTTTGCAAAATTGTCATGTTATGTTCTTTTCTAAGATGCAATATGTCCTCTCCTCCCTTTGTAAAGAAAAAGATGCATCCCACATATAAAATGTATTATGGATTTAAGCCTCCAAAATTCGATTAAAGAGTCAGTGAAACTGTCCATTTTCAACTAGAAGCAAGGTGCAGCCGTCATACATGTAAACATGTCCACAAAGTGTCACCCAGAAACTTCCAAGCATTGCTTGGAGAAGACTTAACTAGTGGGAGACCTTAACTGCTGTGTCACTCTTCCCTTGCACTAATTTCACACAGCAGAAATTCCCCTGGACTAAACCAGGTTGGAGAGAAGAAGGGGGGATGTGCTCCCACCTCCAATTATGGGGTGTGGGGTGGGGCTACAATCAATGGCCAGGAAGAAGTGACCCTGTTATTGGAAAGAAGCTCTGCTATGCCTATGGCATCACTAGGCAGAGGCTCCCCAGCCGAGCAGACAAGACCTGATAGAGAAGGAGAGGAGATTTCGTGGTTGCCATGGCAGTGGCAGCATGGGGCCATGGCAGGAGAGCAAGAAATATTCACTGCAACCTTATTTTTGTAGCTTTGTAAAAAATCTGTGAAAATAGCTGAAATAAATTTACAATGAATATTTCCAATGTCTCAGTACTTCAGAATCAAAGAAACAGGCGGGAACCCGCACATTAGACAAGGTGTAATTTTGCTCTGAGCTGTGCAACTTTGTGGAAATAAACAAGGTTACAGCGCTATGTCCAAGAGGATCTTAAAAATCACAGCGCTAATGTGTTTCTTGCCTTTCAGGGCTGAAGATGCAAGAGGAGGAGAGCTCCTCCAAGAAACGCTGTCACCCAGGCGGCTGGCAGAAATTCCCAGTGTCATGCAAAACGGAGCCAGTTACTGCCCTCTGCGCAAAGTTATGCGGGGAAACTGCCCGGGTCAGGATGGTTTTGCTATCTGTCTTGCCATTTTTGGAAGGTAACATCCACTCACGGTTCCTGGGCTACAGAAAAGGGCTCGTGTGAGACGTCCTACAGCATTACATGCAGATGGAGACGGATGGAAGAGGTCTGCAAGCTGGCACACACTGTGTCACAGATGTTTTTTAGGAAGGAACAACGGGGAGATGCTTCAAGAGCAACAGGAACGCAATGAACTGGTATTGGGGTCAACTGCATGTCACTGTGAGACTCACAGATTCACAGAATTGTAGGGGATGGAAAGGACCTCCAGAGATGCTACTGCAAAGGGTCTCCTGTAGGTATGACTCACAGAATCACTAGGTCAGAAAAGACCTTTAAGATCATCGAGTCCAACCGTTCCTGTCCTATGATTAACCATATCTCTAAGTACCTCATCTACCCTTTTTTTAAACACACCCAGGGATGGTGACTCATGAAGGAACAGTCTAACTAGAAAAACCTCCAGAAGGACTGGGGATTTTCTTGTGAGCAGAGAAAGAACCTGAGCCTGGGAATGACTCTCACTACTCGTAAGCTACTTTCCCTATGCAGCATTCACAGGCCTCACAGCTCTTAACTCTGCATCAAATTAGCATCTTTGGGAACAAACCATAAATTTTAATGTCTGCAGAGTAAGGATGCACCTAAGAACTGTCCTCTCACCAGACAACACAAGCAACTACAGCACAGCGGTGGGACAGGGACAAGAGCATCCAGCACCAGTCCCTTTTGCCTAATATTTTGGGCATCCACACTACCAATCTACTGTGGCGTGAAGCATGGGGTTAAATGGAGAGCACGAATGTGCCCTCAGTCTTTGGCAATCTATAGTGTTTTCTTTGCCTTCCTTAAAATTGTCCTTTGGCTTTAATTATCTCACAAGCCTGTTGTTCAAAAGCTGAGATTTCCTCTCTGGATTTCCCCCTGCTTTAGTTCAAATCACATCTAAAGACACAGCCATCCTTTCATGAACAGAACCATTTCTTTTGCTCGCCTCGCCAGCATGGCTAGGG
This sequence comes from Zapornia atra, assembly GCA_013400835.1. Taxonomy (NCBI): domain Eukaryota; kingdom Metazoa; phylum Chordata; class Aves; order Gruiformes; family Rallidae; genus Zapornia; species Zapornia atra. Next base: position 141,848 of record VZTU01022381.1, on the reverse strand, counting down.
CCTTATCAAATCTCTTCCCTACTGTAATATTTCTTTTCAAGGTAGCTCACTAACCCTTACCTGTTTTTCATTTTGACCTGCAAATAGCAAAATACCATCAACTGGAAAAGATAATTACTCACTTTTGAAAGTAAGTGTTATTTTTTTTATTCTATGATATGGGCAATACAAATGTCACTCCAAGTCAGGTTGTCTTAAGTAGTTTCATGTCACGTGACACAGTGTGAATTGACACACGCTGTGCTGTTGTATGAGATCTGGGGTTGCTTGTTTGAAGAGACTTTTTTCTTTTCTATTTAGGAGAAGATATTAGGTACTATAGATATTACGTGACCTGTCCATTAGCTAAAAAATACATACAGATAAAGCTATCATTTCTGATATTCAGACCAAAAGAAAACCTGAAAATGATTGCTTACTTCCAACACATCTACTGATAGCTTATTCCTTACCATTTTCTACAGGGAATAAAAATAAAGAGAAGAGACTACATCTGGAAATAAATACAATTAACATAGAAAGATAAAACACATGCAGATTCCAAAAGTCAAATTAAATCAGGGACAGGCTATCTTTTGCTTCGTGTTGGTAAACGGTACCACACTCTGTAAAGCCCCTTGTAAGTCTCAACATTGTTTCATGTTTTCAGTAAGTTATGGAAAAGTCAAGGAGTTACCAGCAATAATTCTCACTCTGTAAATCCGCACACCAGACCAGTATTACCAGGTATCCAGTACTATTTGTCTCATCATTTAGGTTTTATTAGAAAAGGTTGGGATGGGACAAGAGGATTAACTCATTATTTAAATCACACCTAAGAGCATTCAGCCAAGTTACATCTACCAACGCAATTAAAATCTTAATCAAGCTTATTAAACCCATGCATACAAACCCTGACAGCATTTAACCATTTGTTTGGTTAAGATTTGGCAAATCTTAGCATTTTGTTTTCCATAAGCCTGGAAAACCTCAGTGTAGCACTCTGGCACAGGAACAGGAAGGCTGTTAGAACTAGAGAGGAAGAGAGGGGTTCCCCTGATCACAGTCCGGTTATTGTGGTGTATAAGTCACCATCCTCTCTCCATTTTCAAAACTAAACAATAAACTGGATTGCTCAACAAATCTGCCTCTGACCAGGCTGGTTACCATCAGGAGCATCTGCTTCAAATGCAGTGAGCCTTGCAGAAGCCTTCTCAAGGTGTTCCTTCAGTTCCATCACGCTCCCCACCGTGTCAATAGGTCTTGCCAAACCAGCCATATTTGTCCACTCTCATGCATCTCCAAGCACGCAGTCTCAGGTTTAGATTTATTAGTACCATTAATTCCATCCTGAGGTCCCTTATGTTCCACCTCAGACCCTTCCTTTGCTCTCCCTAATATTTCAGAAGCAATGGTTGCCTTCATCTGTGCTTTCCCTTCATTTCAACGAAGGGAAAATAAAAAGCTCAAAGCAAAATTGAGCTGAAACCTCTCCCTTTCAGCTGCTATTGCATCAAAGTCACGGATTTCAATATCAAATTCCACAACACATTCACGTGAAACCAGGCCCAAGCTGACTATCAATATTCAGCGACTCCCCAGTGAACCAGTGCTTACAATTTGTAATGAACCCCCAAAGCAAAGGAGCCTCAGAAAGCTTTATGATTTGATCATGAAAGTTTTGCCACACTCTGAGGTTTGAAACCCTTCAGCTGAAGATGGAATTAAAAATATATATATATTTAACCAGCTCTACTTGAAGGGTCTGTATTCCAGGTAGCGAGGACTGAGCAGCATCAAGAGCCTCCAAAAGGCCTTGATCCAAATGAGGACAGAGTTCCCCTGGCACAGAGCCAAGGCAAATAGCTGTGGGTTGTCCTCATCTCCTATCATGGCACAGGGGACCTGAGAGGAGAGACACATGTTGGAGACACAGAGCTGAAAATGCTGGCTCTGAAGCCGGGGAGCTATGTGTGACAGCACAGATGTTCAACCCTGGCTCCAGGGACCAACCCCAGCCCCTGTGGTATTAGGAACAGCGTGATTTCGCTGCCACGTCCCAGCCCTAGAGCTCTGTCAGTACGTCTTGATCTTATCCACAGCCCAACTGAAACTTCCACAAAACTCAACTGGAGCCTGAGGCCGCTTATACAATAAAAACACAGCAGCGATTGAGCCCTCTCTGCTGCATCCCACCTGGCAGTGCCACAACAGAGGGCAGGGTGGGGTGATGCCAACGACCTCACGCCAAACCTGCGGCCTCACGCCAAACCTGCGGCCTCCGCAAGGCAGATTTGGAAAGCCCAGGCCTCAAAGCCCAGGCCTCACGCAAAACGCTTCTTCTTGTGCATCATTTTGGATGATTCGCTGCGCCTGTGCTCGTGTGTGCAATGCAATGCAACCCCCCACGTTTCGTCAGAACCACGTCGGCTTAACAATGACCGGGGTTGGGGTGTTGCATTTGCAAGCAAAACACAACTCTTGCTTTCCCAATATTGGCTCCTTTATTGCAGGCTCTTATAGCTGACAACACAGCAGAGAACTTCATAAAGAAAGTCTCATGATAGCTGTTATTTATTATGCAAATACTGCCTGCCATGGCAACATTGCATGCAGTGGTTTGCTTTATTTGCTCTGCTACATGCATATTCAAATTAAGGCTTCGTACATTGTGCCTACACATTACAAAGATTTTGTTTTCCTTGACACTTACAGGAGAACAAACTGCAATTAATACAGCCTGTTTAAGCAGACAGCACCCAATTAGTTATCATCCATTTTCAGATTGGGACTCTAGACAAAAAAACATGGAGCTGGCTTCTTATTCAAAAGGAAAATACATCCAAACTACAGGTTTTCAAAGACACATTTAACTCACAATGGCCAGGATACTCACTTGGCCTTTAATGTGAAATGGAGTGTTAATTTTTCTCTGTCACCTCTTAATTGCTTCCTTATTATACTGTTCAAGCAGTTAATTGCTAGACTGAGTGAAAGAGTGTTTTCAAGGGAAAGGAAATGCCACAGCATGAAAGAAAAAAAAAAAGAAAAAAAAATAGGACCGGCACACCAGTGTAATTGGGCCTGATATAACGTGAGCTGTGGTATTGCCTTCACCCGTAACTACAAAAATTAATAGGAAAAGCCAAATTGTTTTCTATTGCGAAACAAGCTGGGAGACGTGTCAGGAGGTTTTGCATTCAGCTGCCATGCACTTGGCGGAATCATGCTCCCAGGCAGCCAGTCTGCTCTGCACACTTGTACACAGAGCATCCCCTTCCGCCGCGTCTCTTCGTGCTAGGGCCCTGGTTTGTTGGTAGCACAGGAGCTGTTTCTTGGATTCACATCTCTTGTTCTACTCACGGTTATCTACGTAGCTGACAAGAGCATCCCAGTGCCTCTAAGCAGGGAAAGTCAAGGACTGGAACCTGCCGTGCGGGTGCAGCCTCCAGCTCTTCGAGGCTGATGTCCATGACCGCTCTGCTGAGCTCTCCAGAGCCTCCTGAGCAATCCTGTGCAGCAGACTTGAAGAAACAGCTATCATACTTTTTTTCTGGCATTCCTATGACTGCAAGGAATTGAAATGACTGGCCACGCACTTCCAAAGGCCGTGAACATACCTGACAGCTGACAGCAGCTGGGTTCCCCCTTCTTGCCTTAGCCCAGCAACACCGATTCTGCTTCTCAGAGATAAAGGGCAGTCCTCTTCCAAAAAGAGACACCTAAGTCAGTAGGGAAAGAGTTTACTGATGTCTCAGAGGCAAAGCAGACACTCTAGATGCAAAGGCAAGAATTACAGGCATTTATTTAAATAACAACACGTGATTGCAGGCTCTAATGATGAATTTTGCATGACAGTGCTAGAATCCATGATTAGTACTACTTCTTCCATCCTCTAATTTTTATTAGAGAACAGTAATTATTAATGGAGGAAGAAGGCAGAAAAAACCACAGATGCCAATGTTACTGTTGCATGGTAGATTTAAATATGCACATTAATTCATAAGAAAAGTGAGTTAAATATGAATTTTGAATTCATTTCCTAAATGTAGCTTCCCAGTGGACAATAGAAAGGAGATGATCCAGTTACCAACTTGTGCTTATTAGCATTCAAACATGCTGATTAACTCATTAGGAAGACTACATTTGAAGTCCTCCCTTTTGTTTCCTTCTCTAAACTGTTGGTCTTTCATTTATTGTTTATTTGCCAGGAGGAAGAAAACACATTTACGTACGACTGAGAACAATGAGTCAACCAACCACAGCTGAAAAATAGCAAACTTTTTAGAACATTAAAAATATCCCCTCTTGTTTTACAAGGCTTTATGACATGGTACTATCATCTGCTGAACCGGGTGGGTGAAGATATGCCTGAAAGTTGGAAGGAAATTATGGGCACCAAATGCCAAAGGAAAACTTAGCTTTCTACCAGGCAGATCTCAGAATTCTCCAGAGAACTCAAAATTACATTCCTAATGTCAAACAGAGTCTGGCCGGTGAAGCTCTACCTACATCCTGCCAAAGGGCCAGACTGCTTAGGGTTCTTGTGGCACATTGCTGCTGTGTTTACAAACACGGCAGGCGTTAGTCGTCCAAATTCTCAGCCAGGAAAAATCCCACTGAATGTGTGGAACGAGTGATTTACAGCCTCAGAGGTAAGAGATAAGGGTTTGGCACAAAGTAAGTGGAAGGTGTGAGCTGCATGTGTCTTCACCACCTGCAACTACCACATCCAGTGAAGACAAACATGACACCCCTCTACAAGGGCTGCAGAATCTGCCCGTTTGCCTTGCTTAAAGGTTGTCTTAATCTCACTGGTACAGCCAAGGTACCACTTGTAGTCAGTAGGAAAAAATGAAACAAGGCAAAGTCTTACTACACCTTCTACCGCCATGCTGAAAAAAGGAGACCCAGAAGAGCCCAAAGCTCTTCACGTCCCAAAGACAAGCAAGGAACCAGCTGCAGAGGGAACAGATCAACTGCTTTAAACTTTCTGGGACTCTTGACATTTTGACACAGGTAGAATCCCCAGCAGAAATCTCAGCTCATCTCCCCTATAGAACCAGCAATGGAGAAAGGACCCTTTTAAGCCCTTTTGAGCCAGAGACCTCTCTGTGCTAAGAATGACTTACCAGCCCTCACAAAGGTGAATCATTTTGCAATAATCTCAGCGCCAACTGCTATTCCTGACCACGCAGAGTCAAGATATTCTTAAGTCAGCCATCAGGAAAAGATTTCAAAACTCTGGAGGCCCTTTTAGTGATTATTTCAGTGCTCATATAGTTCTTTATTGGCCTAAATCCCTGAAACAATCAGTTCTTTTCCTACAGCAAATGCTGTGTCTCACCCATATCCTAGAATCTCCACTGTCTGCCTTCATTTCTACCTGACCTATATACCTCACAACCTTTATTCTTACCTTCTGTCCCACCAGCCTTGTAGAATGTTTAATAATAAAAGCTGATGGATAGGATAAATTATATATTCTACAGCAGATAGCACAGACCATCTTTCTCTGGCCTTCATGTCCATAAATATCTCTCTCCCACTGGTGTAATCAACAAGTCCTTACAATTCAGGCTAAATACACCTAAAGAGCTCATTTTGCATAGCAGAATTTCTGAAACCTTTACCTGAACATGTTTGATCTCCATATAATACCTAAGTATATGTATATGTTACCCCCTCCGCAGCATCTTGCTATTATTATACTATAGTAACAATCTCTTAATATATTCTGCAATTTAAGAGGACATAAATATGCTCTCTCAATAGGATGTAATTAAATCGAACAACCTGATGTCTTATTTTCATAGAAATCCATTTTATTAAACTGTTTTCGTTCTTCTATATTAAGTTCTTTACCTAAATCTCTCTCCTTTTTCTCTTTAACTTCCAATTTGCCTTTGTCTAAGGATACTGACAATGTCCTATATAGCCTTGAAATCAATTTAGTGAGACAGTCTCTTTGTACAACAATTTTTCAATCTGTGACATTTGCATTTCTATACCTTTTTTAATTCACAAAGAACAGCATGTCTTATCCGAAGGAAACGGGAAAACTGAGCTCCAGGAATATTAAAATCTTCTACAAATTGGTCAAATGATTTAAAATGTCCATCCTTAAACAAATCTTTAATACAAATGAACTCTTTTTGTTGCTAGGTTCTAAAGGCTCCATTTTTAATACAAGTGTAAGGTCCTCATTATAGCACAATAGAGTTAAGGGAGACAATTTCCCATTCCAGCCCATGAATTTATGCACTTTCCCCATATTTGACAGACTGGGAAATAGTTGTTAACATAATCTTTTCCTGTCACACCATTTTTATGTATATTTTTATGTCTGTGTTATCTTTTAAGTTCAAGTTCTGTATATATATCTTTCTACAAACTGGTAAAGGAAATTACCCTTGTCAGGTCCTTATCACTCACAGTTGTGATGTGCTAATCCCAATCTCCTGTCATAATTCTTGCAGACCTGGTGCGTTTTATTGCAATAAGCTTTCCATTTAGCTTCCCTATCCCTTCAAAAGTACTATAGTCTTTATCAATACAAGAGTCTACATTTCTCTAGCTCAGCTATGTAAAAGAATAAAATAATCTTCATTCACATAGAAATAAAACAGAGAAGTATTAGAAAGAACTATAATTAAAAACTGAAGTTCTACAGGACTTGGATTACAAGAGGTTTGGAGTCCACAAGGTAGAAACAACACGCCTAAACCTTCTGATCTCCCCAAAACAGAGCTGGACTGTTTAGAAACTCAACCAATTCATCTTTATCATACTGAAAAGGAGATGCATTTCCCAGTCAGAAAGCTGAAGGCAGACATTTATTTAGGATGAGTTAATCCGAAACAATAATCTAAAAACTGTGCTGCTAACACATAGGTGCCTGAGCTAAGATATTTGACTATGCTTTCTCCATAGTTAATGGAGACAGACAACAGGTCTCCCACTGAAAGCAGGTTGGATGAATTTCTCTCTGGAGGTACAGAGCCAAGAGCTGCAGGACCCTGGATGACAAGCTTAGATGAAGTGCCAGGCTTCAAGCCGACTAAACAAAGCACTGAAACCCTTTGTCCCATGGGTTTGCTTCCATCAACAACTCCGTAATTCTTCTGTGTGACCACCTGTTTGGCAGATAGACTATCCAGCTATTTCTCAATAGAGGAGGTACCTCTTTAGAACAAAGGAACAGCTTTAAACTTGTCACATTCAGAAACTCCATATCCATATGGAAATCTCTCCGTTCGTGTTCGTGTAACATTCCTGCTCAGGCTGTCTTCTGGATTCCAAGTTCCAAGGTACCACACCTCAGTAAAAATGGTGAATTACAGCATTTCTACTCTAAAAAAAGAAACTAAAGATTCTAAAGATTCTAAAGAAATCCACATTTTCATGACAGACAGGAAGTGAAAGCACTAACAAGGCAACAAGGCTGTCAAAGCAACTATCTGAGGAAACTATCCTTTGACACCTTCCTGCCATAACTTCTTCCCTTCCTGAAAAATTTAACATCCTATCAGCAGAGGATTAAATTTCAAGAGATGATCATCAGCCCACACCAAAGTCAACAGGCACTGAAGGTGCTTAGCACAACTGGTTAAAACAGGTACAGGTCCCAGAAAAAGCACTGCCAAATACAAGTGACCAAAACAGCACAAAAACAGTGGGTTGTTTTGGGGTTTTTTTTATTTAAAAAAAGAGACACATAATTCTACATGCAACTTGTTTACCCTTTCTGCCAGTCTTCAAAGCTTTAAGCATTGCTGGGTTGAAAGTGTTTTCCAAGCGGGCAACTGCAAACCCTTCTTCTTTAATTAGGAGATCCAGGACTGCACAGCAGCATGACTCCAGGAGCAGAGGAACATGGAAGTTACAGGACGGTGCAGTAACACTCCCACGTTCATAAGGCCACTGGAAAGTCTTCAGGTTTTTAACCTGAATTTAGAATAGGCTGAATTAGAAATAGTGTGGCCAGCAGGACTGGGGATGTGATTGGCCCCCTGGTGAGGCCACACCTCAAGTACCATGTTCAGTTTTGGGCCCCTCACTACAAGAAAGACACTGAAGTGATTGAGTGTGTCCAATGAAGGGCAACAAAGCTGGTGAAGGGTCTAAAGCACAAGTTTTAAGGGGAGCAGCTGAGGGAACTGAGGTTGTTTAGTCTGAAGAAAAGGAGGCTGAGAAGAGACCTTATCGCTCTCTACAACCTCCCTGAAAGGAGGTTGTCACAGGATGAGTGTCAGTCTCTTCTTACAAATAAACTATAGGAGAACAGGAACCTGCCTTAAGCTGCACCAGAGGAGATTTCGATTGGATATTAGGAAAAATTTCTTCATTGAGGGGATGGTCAATCACTGGAAGAGGCTGCCCAATTAAGTGGTTGAGTCACCATCCCTGGAGGTGTTTAAAAGACAGGTAAATGTGGTGCTTCGGGACATGCTTTAGTGATGAGCTTCACAGAGCCAGGTTAATGGTTGGACCTGATGATGATAAAGGTCTTTAACCTAAATGATTCTATGAAACTGCTTCCTGGTCTGGGGTACTCACCTCCTTCTTGGTGATAATTATTTACGGACCCTGAGCTACATCTAACACATGTCTATATTCAAAATCCCCATAAACAAACAAACAAACAAAAAAAAAACAAAAAACCCACCAAAAAGCCCAAACCCTAAGTCTGCCATTTTCTTAGATACACCTAATGGTGCCAGACAAAACACAAGACCAGTTCTGGAGAATACAGGCATTTCTTCTCCGAGCAATGTGGAATCTCACCTTTCCCAATTATCCCTTTTTGCTCCAAAAATCTGTAGATATTAGTTACACAGAGTGGCTGCTGATGCCTACACCATGCTCCATTGCAAAATTTCAGACCCAGATTTCTCTGGCAACATTCTCCTGATCAGGGACTTCACGCATGCTGTCAATCAGCAGTAGCAAAAACAACCCAAAACCGGGTTCTAATCACTTGTTCTACTAATACACTTCTGGAGCAACTACTGTGATTAGTGCACTCCAGACTGAAATAGGAGCCACGGGAAGCAGTGCTGATGCAGTCTTAGTACCGGTTAATGCAAGGGCTTTATAAAGCCACTTCAGTTTGACTGGGCAAAGCATTATCGGTATCAACAATAATCATGAGCATCTGGAATCTGAGCTTGAACACGTAAATGCTAAGTACCCAATAAGGAAACAATCTGAATTAACCGCCTACCAATGAGAGCAAAGAAAGATGAATGTAAAACTGGAAGATAATTACAAATATTAACCTGATATTATGTCACAGAATTACCAAAACACATAAAGGCTGAGGTTGGAGCAATCTCTGTGGATTCTCCACTCCAACCCACCTGCTCAACACAAGATCAGCTAAAGCAGGTTGCCAGGACCATGTCCAGTCAGGTTTTGAACATCTCCAAGGATAGAGACCATAACCCTTTGGGGTGACCTGTTCCACTGTTTGATTACCCTTACATGAAGAAATGTTTTCCTTAGATTTAAATCTTTAAGTGGCTGAAAAGCTGAACATAAATGCTACCACAATATGGAGGCACCAGGAACCCTCCTCCCTTCTCTCCACCCCAAGAAAGCTCAATGTGATCTTTGAGAGGTGTTTATCCAACCCGTTCCCAAAGACCTTCCATGACAAAACCACCACAGCCTCCTCTCTCTGTTTCAGTACTTTGCTTTACCTTCCATTCATTCACCTGCCTTCTGACTTCCATTAGGCTCTTAGATTTTTACCTCCTCGCTTTAAGTATTTAATGTGACCAAACTAAGCAATTGGGACCAAATTCATTCCATGACTGTTCTGTTAAAGCCAGTGGATTTACTTTAGGATTGAATTTGCTCTTCTTATGTGAGAATAGGGGGATTCAGAAGGAGATAAAAGAAGAATGAAAAGAAAACCTGACCTTGGTGGTCATATTTTCTTTAATCCGCTAGGGCCACTCGATGAATGCATACAGCCAGACCAACAATAGTGCTTGCATTTAAACTCGGGTGGGTGTAAATATAGGTAAGGGCACTAATCAGCCAGGTGGCTACATGTTACCCTGAACGCAAGCAATTAAGTACAAGGGCAATTTTCTCCCAGAGGTTAGTTATTTCATAGCCAATTACCCAGGCAGCTTCACCCCACTTTGAACTGTGTGTGGAGTAAGAGCCATGTCTGCATCTGGACCTTCAATAGATTCCCTGTAGCTTTAGCCATCAGCCCTATTCATCTTTTTCTAAAGTAGTTACAGCATCCACCTGCCTTTCAGTATTTAACTCCTTCATTTGTAAAGAAGCAAGCAGAACATTCGAACAAAAAGATATTTTTATCTTTATAATAGGCCAGGCAATTTCAGCACTATATGTCTATGAAACTCAGCATTCAGCCTCATGTAGTATCTTCACAAAATCAGTGAATGCACTTTATTAAACATATACACTCTGCAAAGCTGGTCTTTGGAGTGAGAAAACCGTATTGTTTCATGTTCAGAATATGGCAGGTCCCAGGAAGACTGACTGAATGCACAGGAGGAGAATACACCCAGCTAACACCAGCTAATGTTGCGATCTATTATGTAATGCATTAATAATATCATTACACCTTAAATATTAATAGAATATGTTGAATATCTCTGAACAGCTACATATCACAGGCCGCGTACAGATAAGCAACACTTTGTTTCGTTCCCCCATGACACACTTTACATTGTATGACAAACACACAGGCAGCATGCGCTCGTCTGCTCTCCACACATCCAACACACATGCATGGGCTCAGGGTAGAGGAGGCCATTGCAAGAGCAAAAGTGCTGGGACTTGAGATATTACCACACTGTCCCAGCCCTGCCCTGCACCGTAAGTGCTGAGCACTTACTGTATCATCACATACTGGCTTTTCTCTCCAAAACTTGCATCCCACAGGCCATAGTTCAGCAATGTACTAGAGCACGTGTGTAACTCTGATAGCAAGTATTCCCATCAAAATGTGTGTGTAACTGGACCAGGTTCTGCATACGGATCAACTCACACAGCAAACCCCCATTGGGGTAGCTTCCTCCCACCAGTGACACAAGGAGCCTGAAGAGCAGGTCACAGCTCAGCTCTCAGAGGACAGTGCCCTGGGATCCACTGGGGACCTCGCATCCCTGGTAAAGTAACGCAAAGGCATCTCCCAGCACTATTCAGGTCAGTCCAGAGGGGGATCAGGGAACAGTTTAATGGCCTGGTGGTATGATTTCAAAAGAGCTTCAGAATACCCGGGTCTCATCCTGAAAATCTCCTCCTAAATTACAAAATAGATAAAAAGTCTAGAGATAGAATAATGTAAAAGTCCATAACTGATATTATTAATTTCCCTGAGCTTTCCTTTGCAATCCTTCCTGAGATAGTTTAATATGAGATATACACCAGATCCGTAGAACAGAAATCTACAGTATGGAACAACACCCTAGACAAGCCACACATTCTCCTTCCATAACAGAATTAAAAGATATCGTGGAAAAGGCAGGATCCCTTTGACATTACAGTTTGTAGGTTGCCAAGTTCTTCCTAAAATACAAACATAAAAGCAGAACAGAAATAGAATTTTGAACAAACAAGAAAAAAAAAAATCAGGAAAAATTGAGCAGTGTTTCAATAGCTGCTTCTCCCTCTGGACAGGTAAATGAATTCAAACAGACATTTAAGTGAAAAAGTTTTTTTTCAAGTTGTCACGCTGTTTCCATGCTGCAGGAGTGGGGTGTGTGCAGAGGCAATCACACCCGGCACTACTGGAGCCACAATCCTGCCGGGTGCCCAGCAAGGAGCTCTGCCTCCCAGGACCATCCCCATGGCATCACATCTCCCCCACGGTGGCACACCAGGCACTGCTCGCTTCTGTTTGGCTCCCCAAGGTGCGTGCTTACTCCAGCAAGGAAACATCTGAGTCAGGGGCCAGAATTTCTTTGCCTTCCATATGGGGAAAATTTCTAGTAAGTGGGTAGTAAAAACTGTCCCTCAGGATAATAGAACACTTAGTTACCCCTTTGCCCCACAGTCTGAGGCAGAGACACTGTTGGCACTTGTTTGGCACAAGTTGGCAAAGACCAAAACAAAAAACCCCAATAAAATCTTCTACAAAGAAAGAGCCTTCCCTACAATTTTTATCATTTCACTATTTATGGTCAGAATCACCATGGAAGACTTTGGTGATAATTTGTCTGCACTACTGCTGTCCCCCTGCCCTTGCTATCCTCTGCTCATCTTTCAGTAACAAACCTGTCATTTTTCACATTGTTTATTTACCAGGCAACCACGGTGCTGTTTGATATTTAAGGGAGTGTTTCCATTAATTTTATTTGCTAAACAGTAACGACACAAAATGAGAATAAGTTTTTAAATCTCTTTCAGTAAGTAGCAAAAACTAACCAAACTCATGCTGGTAATTAGGTATAAATCTGGTAATTAAGTTCTGCTCGCTACAGCTATTATTATTTATATTATAAATTTACTGTTTGCACAATAAACTATCATGATACAGTTTTGGCAGAGAGCTGTAAATCGTAAGTTAAACGGCTTGCATTTTTGAATTAGCTGCTCCTAGAACGCATCCAAAATGAAAGTTCAATTTCACTTTTAAATTGTAACCCTCCCACGTTACAGATTGAAAAAATATGTTATATCAAACACCCCCATAAATTACAAAAGCTCCTTTAAAATGTCAAGTATAGACCCTACTGTGCTTAGGATGTCAGCATAACTAAAAATACGGAGTGATGAGGCATGGATACAATTTATAGCGGAAATCAAGCAGGCTTTTCAACTTGCACGCACACACACACACCCCCAAAAAAGCACAGTAAATCAAACAGTTCTTTCCCTTTTTAAATGGAACTAAACCTGTATTAACCTCACACAAATTGTCCAGATTAGCAATATCTGGTTGCAGCACTTAAGGATCCACGGCTGTAATGCTGCGTTGCCTTTCCTGTTGGTCACTTGGCAGCGGCGTTACGAAATCTAGCACTGAAGTTTTGAAGGGAAAGGCACTAAACACACAAATTTAGCCAACTCATCCGTTAGTTCAGTTGTAACACCCTTTCTGGAAAGCTGAATGGTCCCAGTAAAAATCAGTAAGCAAATACTTCTAGGCTGAGCCTGCAATGACACACACCCTGCCAGCTCCTGGGATCTGCGTGGAGCCCCGTTTAATTAAAAGGGGCCCATTGCAAACAGAATAATCTCTTTTTATAGATCTCATTGCAGGACCAAACCTATACAGTATACTGTCGATTAATAACTATTTCCTAGGGAGCTACTTGGAGGGGAAAGGAAAAAAAAAAAAAGCAATAAATATTTATAAACCAGTGTTATTTATATTGAAAACTTGTAGCCCTTAAGAAACAAAAAAGAATAGGGGAGTGGGATAAAAAATAATGCTCTGAATTAACCCAAATGTAGGCATGGTGCAATTTTCATATATGGAGAGGAAAATTATTTGACTTGCCTCAGCAAAAGGAAAACCTTCTGCTACACGGCTATCTTGCAAACTGCTTCAACAGCAACACCCTCAAATAATGAGGTGAGTTATGGGAGAAATCATCAGTAAATAATATGGTTCCTAGGCACCTAATCCTTACTTTTTATTTACACAACTCTGGCACGCAAGCGTCAGAAATCTCAGCCTAGTTATTAGCAACCCTCTGAGGTCGTTCCCTCTTTTCAAGCAGCCCCTCTCCAGAGAAGGATGGAGTACAAAACATTTGTTGTTGCAGATTTTTCTCCTTTTAAATCATTTTGAGACCCGTCGGCCATTTCTGAGCGGTGCCAAGAGTCGGACCAGGCAACCAGGCTGTGGAGAAAGGCGCGTTCCTCTCCCCGTGGGATCTTTTCAGGGCTCTGCCCACGAGATGGCAGGCTGAGATGCTGTTTGCATTTTTCCAGCCACTGTTCAACTGGAAATAGTTTCCCCTCTCAAATGACAGCAGCCCCAGGTAGCAGGGGCGACATTTGCTTTACATTATGATACACACTAATTAATCATTAGTGATCCCAGAAGTATGTCGACTAAAAATGCTTTGCTATGGCTCGTCACAGTAGGGGCTTTCAATATTGATACTATTACACACACATATGTTCCACGGCTGGATATTATATACCCATGGATTTAGTGTTTTAGGCTACAAAATATCTTTTAAGTGCTGCTAATTATTGTTTGATCAAAATCCTTTTAGTCGGTAATGAACTTAGTATCTTATACTTTATGCAATAAACTCTTGAGATTGGGTCACAAAATGATTGTCTGACTAGGTGATGAAATAGGACTTTTATAAACTAAAGCTGCTGCAAAACTGACAGGACTTTTTGTGGCACGATGCAGGCTTTTTGGATTGGTTGACATTTTTCCACCTATGTGGCAATCTCTATGCCAACAGCCTGGGGCCATCTCCTTTCAGCCCACCAGCAACCACAGCTGCAGCTGAACAGTGTCTCAACAAAGATGACTGGAGACTTGAGAGCACCATTAAAGATGATGCCTAACCACATTTCAAGTATGACCAAAGCTTCATGACACTTCAGTGAAAACACTGAGGTGTTTTGGTTCACCTCTACTACCAAGCACAAAGGCACATTTGAGATGTGGAAAGATGTGATGAAGAATATAGAGAGGTTCCCATCAGTAAAGGTGAACAGGAGGTAAAGTACTGTGCCAAATAGCACAAATCTAGACTAGTGTACCCTCAACTCCAGTGAAAAGCACCCTGGACATTCAGCAAGGAGGAGAAGAGATTTGGACTGTGGTTTCATACCAGGTATGAGATGAGATTTTTTGGCAAGGTAAACACAAACCATCTGTCTGGGAACTCTTTTCAGTGGTTGCAAATCTGCTGACCTATCCCATCCTTTCGCCTCCTCATTGCTACACAAAGGCAACCCAAAACCAAATGTTCCTTACAGATCCTACCACAGCAGTCCTGCTCTCAGTAGGTTCATCTTAGGCAACCCTAAGGAGGCAGCCGCTCTCCCCACTCTACAGTTCAGGACTTAAGATCCTGCCTTCACTACCATGGTTCAGGACTCCTTCAGCAGATCCTTCCAAACAGTAAAGAATGTTCAGGTGCTGACCAGTGAGGGAATCACAGATAGTTGAATTATTCTGTAACACAAAAAATTCCTGAATGTTAAAACAGTCAAGGAAAAAGTATAGTCACAATAGCTTTAGAAACACTGGTTGATGCAGGGGTTTGGTTCCAGGTGAACCAAAGATGATTGAGCTCTGAAATTGTATTTAGAGAAGACAACATCCCTACAGACAACATCCCTGCAATGCAAAGCCAGGGCCTGAACAGATATGAGAGTTTTACCCAACATCCTTGTTTAGGCTCCCATGTGTTTAACACTCAATTTTTCCACAGAGCTTTACTTTTTTGAATGCTGTGACATACAACGAGAAAGAAACCTAACCAAACAAAAACTCATTTTAAAGCAAAGCAACCAAAAACTACACACCAGTTAGACTAACACCATTACAAGCTTCTCTGGGTGTCATCTCCATTGGATGAAAGCTAAACTGTCTAGAAAAATCTTTCCTAAATATAAAAGAAAGGGGCTTTGAATCTGTTAGTCTAGCAAGGCAAACATTGAAAGGTGAAGAGCACAGGCTTCTGCAAAGGTTATGAAGTGAATATGGATGATGCTTCTCCTCAGGGACGTAAAGCTGAGTCAACCAATAAACAGTTGTTTAGGATTTTTCTCTACCACTATGTACCACCTGCGTGTCAGAGGGACACATGCCAGCCTGGACATCAGTGTCTTCTCCACCTCTGTGAATGCTCTGCTGTTGTGTCCACACTTGTCTTACTCTCTCCTGTAAAAGTTCTGGCTCACATCCTAGAAATCCTGTTTCTAACATGAACAATTCACTGGTACAAACCAAGACTAGGTCAGCATTTAGCAGCTAAAGAACTGGCAAAACCACTACTGATCTAATGGGTCAGTAAATTAGTCCTGTTCAATTAATGGAACTCTATTAAAACCACAGAAAAGAAAAATAATAAATGAAAGGGAACAGAGGGGAAGAAAAAGGAATGAATCCCAGTTCCATATGATTTCAGGACTTGGGGTTTTACCACCATCACTAAATATCACTGAACTTTTGATACAGCTGTGACAGTTAAGATTTACAATTTGACAACTTGCACTTGTACTCCCAACTAGTGCAGAGTCTGAGGATTATTGATACTATGCCAAAATGACAAAAAAAGGACCTACAAGTTCAGTCCCTGGATCCACCAAGCCCTTTAACATGGGCAGGTGATATCTGAAGGGGCAAGCACACCATCACCTTGAAGAAGACCTATAGAAATCTTGGTCTTGCAATGTGATGGTCTGACATCCCAGAAGTTTGCAGCCCTGCAGCCACCCACAGCTTTTCCCCACACAGAATTTTCTACAAGTGGGGCAAGGGAGAAAGTTGCTTCTTTCCCCATATGGTCACAGTCAAGGCTGCCCACAGAGCTCTGCAGCGCTCAGACACATCTGCATTCAGCCACTTATATCTGCTCATAATGCTTCTTCATAACCAGCAACCCTCAAGCAAGTTTTCTAATTGAGCAACAAATTAAGGCATCATCGTACTTACTGTGCCACTCCAAATGTGGGGTTGGTTTTTTAACTTGGTCATTAGAAAGTGCAGAAAAAGCAGTAGTCAAAGAGCAGCGTTCTTACTGTTATGTCAATTGATTTTTAAGCCTATATCGCTCTATTTTAAAAATTTGGGACTTAAAACCTCATTCTATCTTCTCCCTCTCTCCTGCCAACCATAACACTTATTTAAAATTCCCTCTTTTCCTGATGTATTACAGGTCTGAAAGCCCCTGTGGTAGTTGAAACTTCAGCATCTTTTCAGCAGCCCCCTGATTTATGAGCTTACGGTTTCCACATTCTAGCTGCTTTACACCGAAGCTTGAAAATATAGCAAGAAAATAAAAAATAAATAAAGAAGAGAGCTGACTTCCAGCAGCGGGATAGTATCCCTCAAGACGTGCAGATTTTGTTCCCTTCTTACTTGTGAAACAGATGGCGTTTTATGCTTAACACAATCAGTACCATTCTCTATCTGTTGCCTTCTAACCTTCCCCACCTGTGTGAAACCCAGCCAGAGCTTAATGAACATACTTGGAGCTGTCTGGACTGAATTAGTCCCAGTAGGAGTTACCCTTCAGGTACTCCACAGTCTCTCATGGCCGTGTAACTGCAAAGGAATACAAGAAACCTTTACACTGTGGCTAATTAAATAAAGGCTTGCCTCTGCTAAGTGCGTGGTTTTCTTTCCCCTTCCAAAAGCAGGTAATGTTGAGCGTGTTGAACTATTTTGGAAGTATTTGGCCGCTATCTTGAACATTCTGGGAGACAAGTGGCATGAAAATGGGGTCAGGATGTGATTTTAAGCCACATTCATCTTCCATTTTTAAAGCTCTCCTCACTTCCACATACCAAATTATTACAATAATTACCTCGCAAGTGTAAGGTGTTACCAAAAGAATGCTTTTCAAAACTCATGCACAAGACAAAAAAAATGTGTTCTTACAATTCATCCCCTAAGTTTGCATTTTCCCCACTTGAAATTCTACAAAAATTATCTTTTGGGCAGCAGATTCTTTGAAATTACAACCCAAACGCTTCGACCACGGTCCACATCCCGAAGGCAAACCTTAAAAGTGTCACAGCGACATGCTAAAGTAATTTTCCTTCATGTTAATTATCAATTGTGGAAAATTGTTGTAGTGAAGTAATTCAGCAACCTGAGATTGCTTCCGAAGCACCTACAGTGAGATCGTTGAGTTGGCTTATACACTGAAATTCTTGCTGCCGACTTCCATTCCTTTGTCTGATGCTTGAGGCAACTCTGCCTGTTTTCCAACCTGAATAAGCACAGGACTTCCATTAAATTAATTGGACTATTGATATGTAGAGGCAAAATTAGTTTTGCAAACCTAGATGACAGCAAGGATGGGATCTCACTGGATTGCAATCAAGTGGATGGCCAAACTTTGTCAGCAGTGTTCCTAAGATAGCAAACTAGCCGAGTTCTCTATCTGCAGTTTCCTCATGGTGAGGTTTAGCTGTGGAACCTTTCCATGGTGTTCAGGTGTCCACAGATAAGACAGACGCCCATATACTTAGCATACCAAGGAGAATCCCAGGAAACTGTGCCAGCCACTGTGATGAGCCAGTATGAGGATTCAGAGAGTTTGAATTAAGTGGTTATCATAGAAAGACAGCAGATGCCTTCTTCTACAACTTCACCATGAAACACAATCAGTAAGTTTTGCAAACTTTTTATTCAAAGGGAGCCATTCCAGCTTCTTCCCTTGAAGAAAAAGAAATTAAATTTATTCAGGTGATAGTGGCCAAGGTGTCTCTATTCTTTATGCAGAGAAGGTGGTGAAAACTGTATTACCACAAAGCAAAAAGCAGCAACTCTCTTGCTCAGGATAGAAAAGAATGACAGAGGCAGGTGTCTGTCTTAACAGAAGGAAGATAAACAGGTTTCCAGGAATGAGTACTCTGGATTTGCCTCCTGGTACCCATCTGTATTTCCACATTTGTTTCCTAACACAGCAATGTCTGGGAACCAATATGATAAGCAGCAGCTGTCACAATTGAACTGGGAAGAGCAAACCAACAGCAGGGAGCTGGATGGGAAGAAAAATGCCATCAAGCTGAAATCTGTAGGAAATATCCTACAAAGGAGAGAAATTAAGAGCTACAGGTCTGATCCAAATGCCCAGGGACATCAGCACCACCAATGATATGGCCTTTCCTGCAGAAGACCACGACTGATCCTTTAGTGATTCAGTCCTGGGCTTCAACTCCTTAAAGCGGCACTGGTCCTTGCTGCCATCGGGGTTTTGCAGTGTGAGCATGTGCCTGGAAGCCATAAGCAGATTCTGGAATACAAGTCTCTCAACTCCAGTCCATTCTCTGGATGCCCTGTGTTGATGCCTGTCTTAATCAATTTGGACTTTCTATTCCCTAAGCTTGGGGTGCTTGCAAGTGCTCTAGTGACCCTCCTCTTCCAAAAGCAGCTGTTTGCTACAATGATTGTACAAAGATATTTGAGTATTATTTGTATAGCAACAAACTTCTCAAAATTCCTCCTAGGGTCAGCTAGAGTAGAGGAACATGAGGATCTTTAAGTGTGTATGTGCATGATCTGTGCAGAAAGAGGGTTTCCCCATATCATGTACTGGGCAACTTCTGAGGTAGGATGTGTTTTGTTGTAAGAAAGCCGACAAGGTACAAGGCTATTAACTAGAAAATGAGAAAACTGAGCATACAAGGCAGAGACAGGCTGTCAGTTATGTGTAAGTAACAAGATATCTAGTTGTAAAGGAGGGCAAAAATTACAGCCGATCCCTGCAATGGGCAGACAGCCCTCCTGGGGGGACGTTGCAGCAATGCAACTCAGCATCACAAAAGGTGGTCAATAAAACAGAGTGAAGTGGTCAAACAAATGCCAGCAATCACTCTTCCTCACATTGTCATTTAGCTGAGCTCCAGGAGGAATCGGACATCCCAAGTAAGAACACAGGGGGCACTTCACTGGGGGGCACAGGGGGAAGGGTAACTAAAATAGAAAAGCCTGGTCAACAGTCTAAGGACTTCAGTAAGACAGACTTGTGAGATGGGATGGAAGGACAGGAGCGGATAAGCCACATACCACCCTTTCAAGCATTTTGTCACCTACACCTGAAGTCACATGCCTAGAGACTTTTCTGATGTTCATAAGCCATTCAAGGGAATTATTTAGCAGCCATTGCCTTGGGAAGTCTGCCGGTCTCTGATTCTGTCCCAGGGAATCGCAGAGGAGAAGGCAGCAGCACTGGCTGTGTAGGACAACGTGAGGAGTTAGTCATGTAAGGCTCACATGCACACTGTGTGTCAGGGCAGGCATTCCCATGATAGGAGACTTTATCCGTAGAGTCATGGGAATGGCTTTTAAGTCCAAGAAATGCACAAACAAACAGAGATATCCTGTCTCCAGGGGTTTAGAGACCCATGGGAAGGACCTGTACCAATTCTGTACATACCATTAAGATACATTACTGGGCAAGAGACAGTCTTCTCCATAGTCATTCTAGCTAGCCATTCTAGACTTTGGTCTTCACTACCTAACCAAACCCTCAACCTCTCCATCTGGTGAATCAGGTCTCTTACAACAACCCTGACCATGGCCAGGTAACATAACTTTGGAGAAGCAAACAGAATGAGGGCAACCTTCATTGGGCTGTAGGGCTCTTTGTAGAAATGTCCCACTTGGATTGTAAACAGAGATAACTGTTAAGTTACCTTTCTTCCTTAAAAAAAAACCCAAAACCCAAAAACAACTAGGTGCTCCTTTAGCAGTGAAAATGAGGTGGAGAAGTGAGCTGAAGAACTATAGCTGAATCGCTAAGTACAAAGGGGCATAGTGTAATTAAGTTCAGTGTCCTTGTGGGAGGGAATGCAACAAAACCTAGCACTGTGACATTAAGCTTTAGAAAGGGGATTTAAAAAAAAAAAAAATGAGGAAGCTAGTCAAAAAGGCCCTGAAGTCAGAAGTAAGGAAATTAAAATCCTTCAACTCAGCATGGAGGCTACTTAAGCAACCATAATAGAGTCCCAGAAGGAATGCACAGCTTTTCAAAGAAACATGGAAGGCAAGAAAAATAAAATTAGCATGGGAAAACAGCAAGGCTCAAGGGGTTATTTAAGCCAAACAGGTAACATTCAAAAAGCAGCAAAAACCTACCTTAAGGGAAGGCAATGAGAAGGAACTCAACCCATGTAAGGTTCTCCCCATCATGCAGACCTGTTTCAAAAGTTGTGGTGACTGAGAATTGAGCTAAGCTGAGGGAGGGTTTAAGGAGAAAATAGTGAAAGTAAGTTAAAAAAAAAAAAGTAACAGGAAAAATAGATACCCAGAAGATTGCAAGGATATAAGGTGATTGAGGAGAAAGTAAATTATTTCTCATCAGCATGGAGGGCACTGTGGGGATACAAGTTGCCTGGGGTGAGGGAGTCTAGGAGAAACAGAAGGGATAAAATCAAGGAGTGGAAAAAAAAATAAATTCAACCTTAAGAGATGCCTGGAGCCAGGTGGAATAGGAAACCTCTCCCTGGGATGGTGTACTTGGGTGCTGATCAAAAGTCATGATTTTACAGTGAGCCCATAGGAAAGTGGCAAAATTGCTGCACTGAGATACTGTTTCCCATCTCTCACGTGCAGCACCAAATGTCTCTTGATGTCTTACACAGCCCAGAGTGACCTCTGAAAATGTGAGGGGACCTGAAGACCCTGGGAATGCTTCATGACCCTACCAGTCCACGACCAGCATGATGCATCGCTTCTAAATGTGCCCAGTAACATGAGCCTCCCTCACTTGAGTTTAGTTGGGCTCCAGCAAAGCACCCTGTCCCCAGCTGCACCCAACCTGAAGCACAGAACTCATTCCTCTGAGCTCTAGTCATTTGTGTGGTCTTTTTAAATAATGACACATCGTGTTATTCAATGAGAGAGCACAGTATTTACTGGATTACTGGATCTCTACTGCCTTGAAGACACAGCCCTCTGGTCTGGGAGCCAGCTGCACTGTTGTAAAGCAGCGAGCAAACATTTCTGTTTTCTCCTCCATTTTTGAGCTACACAAGAAGGTTCTTCAAAACAAACAAACAAACAAAAAGGCAAGAACAGTGGTGGTACAGCAACAAAACCCCAGCCAGTTCTAGGTAGCTCTCTTTTTACACAATGTGTTTGCTGACTCAATCACAAAATTGGAGATGGCCATGGCTCATTAAAGTGCCTCATATAGGCTCCAGCTGAAAATAGGCAAATTATCTTTCTGTGGGCAAAACTAGGATCATTTTGGGAGGGGGTGGGGGGTGTCACCTATTGATTTCTGCACACACTAAAGAACTGCCTCACGGTGCGTCCAGCTGCAGCATATGGCTAATTTCTGTGGTGATTTCTGCTTTTCAAAAGGCACGTGTCCTCAAAGAAACAAAAAAGGGAGTAGAATACACAGCAGCCACTGGCTGAGAGGCCCACATGGTGCCTACAGGCTGGGAAGATGATAGCAACAAATACTGCAGCACTTTGAGTCCTGTAGCAACCAGCACAGATAACATCCTTGGGCTAAACCTGCAGAAGAATCACTGTGGTTGGGTGGGATCAGCCAGAAGCATCAAGGTAACAGAGAAGGGAACAGGCATACATGGAACATGGGAAAGAGCTGCAGAACAGCCCTCTGCAGTGCTTTGCAGTCAGATGCTACGTGGCCAGAGAACTTCCCATTTGGCCTAACTGGCAGTCAGGACATAGTTCATCGACTGGGATGGGGATAGTTATACAAGAGGTTGCACCGTGTCTCTGCACGCAGCGATGCAGTTCCTATGTTTCATGCCCCAGACGGTTGCCTTCCACAACAACTACTTCTGCCCATGTGCATGTGGACACAAGGACAGGGAACTATGCTGCACAGTAACGGATGATGGCAACGTGCCTTAGTAAAAAGACACAGAGACCAATTTGTGTTGAGGACAGCAAACCTGAATGCCTGGCAATCCTGTACAGACTGCTGCAGGTTGCCTGTTCAGCTCCAGTCAGATCAACCATCGGGCTCTGAGTCCATAAGCCATGGTAGGTCCAGGTTATGACACTAAAAGACAGAGCAGAAGAGATGAACAGTTTTTTTCAGGAGACAGAGGCACGTCCTCCATCAATACATGCTATTTCATATCCTCATGACCTCTCCTGCAGAGATACTGCCAGAATAGAGAGCTGTTTAGGATGACATTTTCATATCGATGCAAACAAATTTAGTAACTTCCATTCAGAAAATTGGGAGTTCTGTGTCTCTAGAACAAGCTGTCTTTTACAAATCTACCTGGCCATCACTGCAGCAAAATACCAAGCACAAAGTGGCTGCACAAGTTCTGACAAAAAAGTCTCCAAGCCCAGTTATTTGTCTCCAAGAGCAGCCAACAACAGATGTGTACATGCAAGAGTACCTGCACAGGGGCAAGCACACAGTAGTGTTTATGCAGAATGCTCCTTCCAGACTATTCTCGGGGCACTCTAGTGGCAGAGGCTGTCTTCTATTTAAAGAGCTCTGGGAGGGGTTTTCTCCCACCTTTTTGTAAGAGAATAGGTATTCCTCAGTCCCCTTTACTGCCTGGAGCCCCAGAAACCAACAGCATAGCTACTACAACAAAACCCTGGTGTGGATATTGCCAAATGTGACCAGAATCAAACCTCAGGCTCTGATCCAGCCTGGTTAAAGTTAATACCTCAGTATCCAGTGGATTTACTAGCACAATCTCCCCTCTGCTCATTGTCAGCTCAACTTAATTCACAGCTGCACCACTAAATCAGGATTCCAGAAGAACCGAAGAAAACTAAACTGGAGTTAGATCACTGTGCAGAGCAAAATTTAGTTCAACATTATATTAGTCTTTTATCAATCACAGAGCTTACATGTAAACTAATAAACTCACTCTGGCTCCAGAGTCAGGAGCTAGGGGGGTTGAGGGTGGGGGCCTATTGCAAAATGTCACTGAAACTCTATTTGTCCAGCATTAGGTTGGCTGACTTCCACGAGGAATGCGTTTAGTTAATTGAAAAGGTTTTGGTTAAAGTTTGCCAGCAAGAGATCATAGAGTTCTAGACAACACATACTGTGAGTATGAACTCCATTCAACCTTTGGAATACCTCTGTGAAGGCAGGAAATTGAAATATTGTGCTATATTGGCAACTAAATGGTCATTTATCATCCATGCTAAGTTTGGAGCACAGTGAAATGATTTTTCAACTCTCAGAGGGGCCCTTATTAACAACTACAAGGTGTGTCTACAATCTATATAGATATAGATTATGTATTGAAATACAATTTTGAGAAGAACACGAGATAATCAACAGCTGTATCTACCCTCCTATTTGCCTAAAGATCAAATTTAGACTATGCTCAGAGGCACAAACACTATATTAAAATACAATAGAGTTAAGACACCTACTGACAAAAGCAAGGAAATTCACAGTTAAGGGGGAAAACACGCCATATGTTCTGCAGTACCTAGGAACAACAGGGAGCATTCAGCTCATCATTAAAGAGGCACCCAGTTGTGCCTAGGTATTGGAGAACATATGGAACACTTCTCTGCCCATGTCTGAATTTCCTTACTACTGTCAGCTTATGGATCAAGCTTGGCTTTTTACCTTTCTTTTTTTTCTTCTTCTTCTTAATATAGAGTTCAGGGGATTCTTTAAGTAGTTGTTTAGTTTGTAAAACGCCGTTTTATTTTTATAATTATCAGCCCCATGGATATACATAAATTACTGCAAGCCTGCTTTTTAAGAAGAGTTCAGGATCACTGGAAACCACAACTTGTAAAAATAAAGCAGTGAGCTGCTCAGGGAGTTTCCAAGCAGACACCTATGGAAGGGTACAACTGGCGGGACTGGCTAGATTTACTGTAACTGAAAAGCTGCTGGCTCATTTTATATTTCAGTCCTTCCCTTTAAAGCACCTCCAGGTTTTAACTGTTTAAGATAATATAAGACTGCGCTGCAAATACTTATGTTTTTATTACTAGCCTGTTAAGAGCCCCCAGTCAGAACCACCACACACTGTGCTTGGTCATTGTGTGTCTTTATGAGATCCAAAGTACTTGCAGCCATGGAGCTAAAAGAGGAAAGATAACCGTTATTGTCCCCATTTTAGGACAGGATTGAAGGTTTCCCTCAGGCAAGAAAGATCTGGGACCAGGATGAACCGAGCTCTGTGACAGCTCACAACTAGCAATCAGCATCCTTCTCCGGCCATGTCTGTCTTTACATAGATAATAGTGTGGCTGAAGCAAGGAAAGAAAAACCCTGCAACCCCATCGGCATGGCTCCATCCACATGGACACCGTGCACAGAAAGCTGTGCCAGGAACAGGCTATAGCCGCAGGCCTGGCACGGTGATGGGCTCCTCTCAACGTCAGCACGAGAGGGCAGCATTGCTCGTGGCACCCGGCTATTTGCATACAGTAGCTGGGGCTTGCACGATGGGGGGGTGGAGGGGGAGAGCTGGGGAGGAGTTGGCACCCACATGCGCCTTTATCCCCAGGGAGGTCCCCGCGGAGACGGGGCACAAACAGTTCGTTCAGGATTTGCATGGAAATTAACTTTGCTTCAAGTTTTCTTTTTCAGTTTAACAAAAGAATAAAACATCAAATTCTATAAACTGCCATTTCCTGTAAGAAAACATCGAAATCTGTAAAACCACTCCAGCCTCGTCAAGAATTTGTTTCTTATTCAAAATATACTGAGAAGGAGAACAGGGAAGGGGTGAGGTTTATACACACATATGAGGTCCTGTCAGATCTGAAGTATAGCATGGTTTTGTATGTGTACTGATAACCCACTTTCCTAGGAAACAAGCTAGAAAAGTGAGTTAACCTTCATGTTTTGCCTCCTAAAGCTCTCACTTCCTGTCTCCAAATCACTGTTCTTTCAGTAAAATTATCAAACTAGCACTTTGGTGTTTCAGAAACTTCCAATTTTCACTTTTGCCCCACTTTTTTTACCAGAAAGGAACAAACTGCAAGCTGGCCACCTATTCCCTCAGCCTCCTGTGTGCTGAGCCCATCATTGCTGCTTACAGAGTTTTTACAAGTTAGGACTAAACAGTGGCCTGAGAGAAACCTGCACAGTCAAAGACTGATCTCCACTGGTCCTGCTGGATCCTCACAGGCATTGCTCGCCAACTTGGATGCCTCCATTTCTCTCCTTGAACTAATTACACCCTTAGATGCTTAGGAAAGAAGTACGAGTGGATCTGCCCTTGGTTGCCTTTCTTCTACCACATCTGGGAAACCCCAGAGAAGTCCCTTTCAGAAGCTGTCCTGGGGATGGATGTTTGCTGCCCTCAGACAGAAACCACTACCCTTGCTTGGTCCTTACCCAGCAATCCTTGAGTTCAACACTTGCAGTTTTGCCCGAAGAGGTCACAGGGAACAAGCAATAACCAAGGAAGAAATTTTTCTTTTGCCTGACAGGTCGATCACCAGGGGACAAACGCAGCCTCCATCCAGAAGAATGCAATAGAGAAAGATCCCTCAACCGTGGGAAAATGCCTAGACTCTTCTTCCTTAGCAAAAGGAGGGAAGGTGGTTGCAAGAGGTGGTTTTTTGCCAGTCTGGATAACTAAGTCTGAGCCAAACTTGAACAACTTCTCCAGGCCAACATAAACCTGTGAGGGCTATACTCTCAACTCAATCCATGCAGAAAATGAAGGTATGAATGAGATCTAAATCAAAACAGTGAATCAACTCAGTCACAGGATTGCAGTTCACTTAGGTTCCTCCTTGACTCCTTAAATCTCCTCCATTCCCCCGATAAAGTATTAAAATGTTCTTATCTGCCTACAAAAGCTAATTTGTATTTGTAAAAGTCGTTTTATCCAGGATAATAGGTTAACATAAAAACTATATAGTAAGAGTGGTGAATTATCTGTCCCTGATGACATTGTCAAGTATCCCTGGCAGGCTGAACCATTTTTGTGTATTTGCATAAAAGTTAGGGTGGAAGATTCATAAGGAGAGCACTTACCATGAGCACAAAGAGAGAAATGGAAGTGCAGACAGCAGTGTTGTTACACTTAATTTTCTGTTGCAGCCTGCTCAGCTCTCCTGGGAAGCAATGCCTTTCCATTTATTAAAGTCCTTGAGAGTCTGGATACTCTACAATTCAGATTTTAATAGTCTGTGTTGATGTTGACTACTCAGTTATTAAGTTGTCTTCCAGAAGTTCATCCAAACCCTCCATCTGAAGAGGCTGTGGAGCAAACACATCAGTGTTCCCCTTGAGATGCCCTCTGTTGCCTTGAGATCTGGCAGCAGTATCTCAAGGGAAACTGCAGTCATTGCTCTGCTTCACGGGCACAGGAGAGACAGGTTGAGCTGCAGCAGGGGAAGCACAAGCTTCTGCACCCTCTTCTGCTGAAGGCTTGTCTGGATGTCAAGAAACAGCTCCACCAACCTCCCTTCCTCAGCACTTCGCACTGATGTGACTTCTGGACTCGAGCGAGGCAGCAGAGAACATCAGTGAGGTTCCTCACCTTTATGTGCTGAACACTCATGGCTAGAATGAGGTTTTAAAGAGTGAAGGAGGCTGGCAGGATCCCTCACAACAGCAGTCCCTTTCTCTCAATATTTTATCCCCACACTAATGAGTCAAAACCTGGCAGTTGTCTTTCTGAAAAGTAGCATTTCTGTACCTGCTTAAAATGCCAAGAAACCCTTCCTGAATGCCTGCAATGCACATTTCAGCACAAACACAAGACTGACAGCTGTTTCTGCACAGAAAGGCAAGGCAGCATTAGTCTAGCTCCATGGTTGCATACACATCGCTCCTCTAGCAAAAGAGCAATTGTCTGGAGAGTGGGCTGTAAGCTCAGCAACATCATGCAGTTGCCTTAAAACACTAGCTCCGATGAAACATACTGACCTTAAAGCTGGCAGTCAAACAAACTGACCTTAAAAGAGTGCCAGGTGTCTCCTGCCATTCTGCCAACCCACCCAGGACAGTGGATGGGATGCTGCTCTCTCTTCTGCATGGCCACTGGATGAGGAGGACAGAGGGCAGCACGGAGATGCCAAAACAGTGTTTGTGCAGCGCAAGGAGCAGGAGCAGCTCACCCTGCCCTAAGTGGCAATTAGTCAGACAGAAGTTATATCGAGTAGCAGGGCACAGAAACTTAACCTTTTGTCTGATGAGGCTTTCCAAATTGCCAGTCATCTGGAAAGGGTGAGTGCATGGAAGGGTCGTAAGTTTAGCAAAGGGTCTATTAGAAGCATGCAAATATCATGCAAGTACCTGCAAGTATTAGCTGCATGTAGATTTGAAATCTTGAACCAGATTCACTGGATATTTAGGACTTTATTAAGGTCAAAAGGGTTATGCTACAGTTCGGCACATTTGTTTTATTAATTGAGTCATAAGTTCTGGCAGTCTGCAAATAGATTTCAAAACATGCATCAGCTGCTTTCAATTGCCATAAGAGATCTGAAAATCTGCCAGTATGTCTGTTTGCAGCTCTTAAAAATTTTGGCTAAAACCCTGTTTTAAACTATTAGCAATTACTTTTTAAAAAGTGTGCAGGGAGGGTGGTAAAGAGCACGACAGTCCTGATGCAAGTGTGCTGCTCTGAAGGAGGCTGATTATTTTCAGAACAAAATCTTGCTATTTCCATGGTGTCCCGAGCCTTAACACCTATCATCTCATGCAGCTCTCAGCATGTTTCAGAATGAAGAGCACTTGGTCAGCATCCTGATGGAAAAGTAATGTCCAAGCAAAAGGGGAAGATGTCCCATTTTCATGTATTGTTTCACAGCTCTAAGGAGGAGAGGTTTCAGCTATGCAGATAGTGTTTTACATATGAGTCATAGAATCCCCGACTGCTTTGAGTTGGAAGAGACCTCAAAATCCATCCAATCCCACCCTCTGCCATGGGCAGGGACACCTTCCTTGCACCCTGCCAGGGATCCAGGGGCAGCCACAGCTTCTCTGGACACCCTGTGCTAGGGTTTCTCCACCCTCACCATGAGGAATTTCTTCCTTACATCTAATCTAAATCTCCCCTCCTTCAGCTTAAAGCCCTTATCCCTCAAAAAGAGTCCTGCTCCGTTTTTCCTTCGGGGCCCTTTAGGGACTGGAAGGCTGCTATAAGGTCTCCCCAGAACCATTTCTTCTCTGGGCTGAACAAGCCCAGCTCTCTCATCCCCCATAAGAGAGGTGCTCCAGCCCTTGGACAGGTACCAACCGGACTCTATGATCTTAAAGGTCTTTTCCAACCTAGTGATTCTGTGATTCTCTCTGTGGCAGCGCAGGGACATCTGTGCTCAGGTCCACACTTCTCACCAAGGAGGCCATCTCGCTTCTCTGTGTAACTCTGTAAACAACAGTAAAATATCTGATCATGAGAAATCTCAGTATAAAGTTACCATATAGCTCGAGGGTGCCTCTTGTTAACAACTGTAACACAGGCTACATAAACTGAAACACCGATGTGTTTATTTCGCCAAGAACAAGGTTACTGCCTTGTAAACAGGAAGCACCCTCAAGCTATCTGGGCTGTGTTCACAGCACAGCTTCACTGAGCAGGCCTAGACTGGCAGGATGGTCCTGGGGAGTCCCCAGGATGCTGATTTGGTTTGGGTTCCAGTCAGGGATGGCACCTTCCCAGGAATACCATCTTGTTTGTGGCATTTATAACCACCCATGCTGCCAAGGGACTGTCCGAGGCAGCACCCCAATAAAGACCCATATCAAATACATAAATCTATCACTAAAGCTTAACAAGTCTTTTTCTGTTACAGAGTTGTCACTGGACTTCATTAGTGTCAGCCACAAACAGATTTACTCTGTTGCTGGTAGAAAGCACCACGTGTTTTAGGGAAGGACACTAGCTCCATAGCTGGAGTCAGGCAAGATAAACCTCCCAGCCATCGGCTACAGCACAGCAACTGCCTTTGGGACTTCATCAGGTCTTAGCAGCATTTTTCAGTTTACAAACTTTACTTTCCAATTCCGCACAATTCACCTTCAACAAATCACTACTTGAGCGATTTTTTTTTCCCAATAAGCTCTTTTGTAATATCAGCTATTTTTTCCAATAAAAATATTTCTTGCCCTGTGGTTTCAGTCTTCAGCTTTTTTTTCTTCTGGGCTAGAAACAAGCTAGTTATTTGTGACACTTTATTACTGGTTCAACCAACTGAAAAAGTTTTGCATGTTTTGTCCTCATTAGTAATCAAGTTACTGAGTCTTCCCATAAGAAGCCAGAAACAATAAATCTATTTATGACTTCTCACAGGGAACTCCATGTGCACGGGGACTGAAGGAGTATCTGGTAGAGGAACAAAACTTTAAGCAGGAACAAAATTTACAGAAGGATTTTTTTTTAGCATGTGGAATCTCTGTGTGTACAGCAGTCAAACGATACAAGCATTTAAGCATCTGTAATTACTCTTTCACAAGTGAGACCGTAATAGAGTCAAAAATTACCTTCCAAAAATTTGCTACATTCGTGGGTAGTGGATAGAATTTACACTTTCAGAATAACTGTTAGCAGCTCCATGTTACTCTTCACAATTCTATTTTAGATTTTCCTGAACCTTCAAAAAGTTTAAATGAGATTTCCCATGCATACACACACCCATCTTATTCCTGAAAGCTAACAATAAGCGTCTCCAAAGAAAATCCATCACAGAATGGTGGCATTCTTAGGTATGCTTGTGTCCTGTGGTACTTTAAAAAGATCATACCAACAAAGCAATACAGCCTATAAGAGATTTAAACTCTGACCTAGGCCCACATAATGTTTAAGGACTGGCTCAGGATTTTCTATCTAGGCATGACAGGTATTCTGGTTGGCCACTTCATGGGGTTTTCTTAAACAATGGGTGAGTTAATATCGTGTGAGATACCACCACTCTAACCAAAACTATCCCTTCCTTTTAATGTCTAGTTTCCAAGCATGGATCTGAATGAACTCTCTTAGGATGCCAATATGGAAAATTCAAGCTAGGCTATTCAGAAGTACGCGATCAACAAGTACTGAGCTTGGCTTCTAACAAGAGAGACAAGGAGAGGACACTTGCAGACATTTCAATTCATAAAAACATTTGTGGAACTCACATTCTCACACATCCAGTGATTTTTAAAGGATACAAACCCATTTCCATCTCTTTACATTGCTATGCAGACCAGTACACGCAGTAAATGGGATCTTACATTAAGAGAGATTTATTTATATTAAATAATGCTCTTTTTGCCAAACTGTCAAACACTGTAATTGGTGCACTTTGCCATTAAAGTGTAAAGACAAATCCATGTTGAAGGACAAGAACGGACACCAACAGATCTCTCTTGTAATGGGAGATTACATCGGGTTGGACTCGATCTCTTGAGGTCCCTTCCAACCCCTACGATTCTGTGATTCTGTGTAATGAAAAGCATTCAACGCTGTACCAGCAAGCTTATTTGAGGAACACAGTATGCTTAGTCTGTCCTGTGTACAACAGGCCATTTAAATTTATAGTGGCCATACATTTTTCAACAAATCCTGTCAAATTGCATGTATTTATTTAAAGCCTGCCCAACGCCTGTCTGGTATTTACAAATACCGCCGTATATTTTAAAGAGTCACTCCCAATTAGGTGAAGTGTTTAAGAAAATCATCGTATATTCTGAATGATGAAAGATCACAGAAGGAGGTCTCCTAATGGATGACAGGTGCAGGAATGAAAGCATCTAAAGACTGAGCCAAAATCTAAGAAGTCATAGAATATCATAATTCACTTTAAATTGCACCCAGGTCACAAAGTCAAATAAGACCTTTGGCTCAGAAGGTATTTAAAACTACTGCTCTTTTTGTAAGAGAAACAACCCCAGAAACCCGCTCATTCTTACAACTGAGATTTGTGAAGTCAGCTGCATATGGAGAATAAGTACAAATAAATAACATATAAAATAGACAGCACTGAAAAACATGAATATTTTTACCTCTGTTTTCAGGGAGCCATAAAAAGCCTGGATAAGCAAGCTCTCACCATCCCCAAAGATCTCCTAGACTTTTGATTACAAAACACTGAAAACTGGGCAGGTTCTCAGATATTTACAAGTTTGCATCCATTACACCTTGTAGTTACAAGGCTACTTCTAGGCTGTTTAAGCACAGATGATAACATAAAATAATCTTTGCCACAAAAATAACAGAGTAAGATCAACACATTAGCTGGGACAAAATTCTCCAAATCAGATTCTCCTTAGATTGACACGATGATCTGTATGTTGTTATACCTTATGTTTGTAGCACAGGAATATTGCACAGACCTAAGGCAATCCTACCTGCAGCTAAAGTGGTAGATGTTGGTACTGTGCTGTCCCACAGTGAAATGCCTTTTGTTCCAACAACTCACAGGCCAAATTATTATGCAATAATAGTTTTCTATTTGTAAATGCTTTTACAGTTACTTTGAAAGTAGGGACATTTAAAACCCTTGAGCAGTTACAAATGATAACCAAATGAGGAACACAGGCAAAGACAGAAGTATGGAAAGACAATACAACCTAACTTTAGTCATTAATAGCATCGTGACACTATAAACACACAGAAAGGTTTGGATAACTCCATAAACCTTTGAAAATTAACCTCAGATTTAAGTCTCTGAAGAAAAAAAGATACCAAAAGCCAAACAACATATATCTCACACATAACTCTAAGACACAAACCTTGAATAAAGCCTGTTCTTCAGTGCCAGCATTATCCCTGTCAGCTGGATGCTTCATAGGTCTTCTAAAGGTTGAGCAGAACAAGATCTAGCAGGCATACAAAACTCTCACTCAGTGGGAAACTCCATTCAGTGTGTCTGCTTAGCCATTTTCTGCTGGTTTTCCTCAAAGTATGTGCATCAAGAATATTCACTATTATTATGGGCCAGAACTTTGTTCAGGCAAGTCCGCCCAGGAACATGTGATGCTATTTTATGTCATCATGCATGGGAAGTTGAAGGTGACCGTGCTGAAGTCTGGAGAAATCCAGAAACAGAAACCTCTCTAAGGTTGCCACTGATAATTAATATAAAGACATCACAGCCTGGTCAGACACACAAGATACCATGGGTAACCAAAGAACAAACTTCTCAATGTGAAAAAAGCCACCAGGTCACTTAGAGCATGGCCACGCACAAACCTCCTCCATCCATTCGTGGCATCTGTCCATATCACAGCAGAGAAGCGAAAGAAAGCACTGCAATCTTCATCTGGAGACCAGAAATGGGCAGAAAGAAACAGAGGACGTGCAACACTTGGCCTCTACAAGCGTGCTGGTAGGGCTGTAATCAATACAGAGTAATTTCCAGAGCAATAAGGAGACCAG
Source organism: Zapornia atra (assembly GCA_013400835.1). Classification (NCBI taxonomy): domain Eukaryota; kingdom Metazoa; phylum Chordata; class Aves; order Gruiformes; family Rallidae; genus Zapornia; species Zapornia atra. The sequence goes on along the minus strand of VZTU01022381.1, from coordinate 108,914 downwards.
AGGGAACTCCAGGATCAGGAACAGCACCCTCTTCGCAGACTCCACCACACTCTGCAGTGTAAACACACCCATGTACCACACTCGAGGCAGATAATTAATCTTTAATCAAGTTTCATGTGCATATTTAAAACACGTGCAAATGTTACGTGCTCATCTGTCCACATCTAGGCACGTACTTTTCATGTGCAAAAGTAGACTTCATAAATATGCTTTTTATTTCCTAAAAGCTGCACCACAAATTCCATAAAGCATTCATTTTATACAATCTCAGGGTATTTGTCAAACAAGATAATACCATGAAGAGCCAGAAAGGGTATGAAAAAAACCACTGGTAGAAAGAGATATGATTCATATTTCCAGCAGTGGATCAGTTGCCACGGAATCTGTTTTTCATCACAACTTGGTACCAAAGCTACTGCGGCTGCTGATCACACAAAGATAGTGCTGTATTGCAGTATCTTCCTGAAAACTCCAGCATTTCAAAGGGCATTTTCTTTTTCTTGAGGGAAAAAAAAAAAAAAAAGAAGTAATCAAAGCAGCCCAACACCTTACCCAAGTCACATACTGCACCTTCCACTGCTACAGCTGCAGAAAGGACAACATCTGAGCTACTGGAGAACACAGTTCTTAACCTTGCTGAGTGTTTTGCTGATGTCCCCAAGCTCATTTTGGGTAAATCAGGATTAGGACAGGGGAAAGCCACCCAGTTGTGCAGCTGGATTGGAGTCCTGAGCTGCAGGGTTAAGATGATTGAAGATAAGGGAGGACAGGACCTTGACTACAAAGGCAGCAGCACATTCACTTTCCTGACCCCAGGTTGCCTGCCATCAGTCACTTCACCAGCAGGTACAAGAGGCAACTGTATTAGAGGTGGGTATTCCCAAATGGAGCATGAAGGGCTCCTCTACTTGGTCTTTCTACACCAAGTGTATTTAGCTCTAACTCCTCAAAAATGAGCCACATGCGATATATAGAGATCATTTTTTCCATTTATCTGTGTTGTTTCAGCCATCCCCTGAAAGTACCTAAGGATTTTTAAAAGGACAAAGGAAAACCAAAGCCCATGTTGTTTGTTAAATCCTGCCTCCTGATTTTGCAAGTTTTTTCACTGAATCAGCTAAAAGCAATACAGTGAAAAATATTTCATTCACACAATATTTATAGAATTCTCCAAATTTTAGATGTTTGTTTGCCAACTGAAGCATTTACAAAATGGTCAGACAAGGTCCAAGTTCAGCTATCCAGGGAGAAGACATGGCACATGTTTCCATACTGAATGGAAGGGTGGAGGGAGTACTCACCAGGAGCAGCAGCCCCAGGTTTGGGTGCCTCCTGACGTCCACTTGCCCTGGCATATTTATTCCTCTCTTTAAAAAGATTTTAAAGTAGCAACCACAATTTTCAAAGGTATAAAACAAAACCAAGTTTCATTTTTGGTTTCTACTAAACTATTTTCTCTGTCATCTGAATGTTTGTTTCCTCCCTTTAAAAATTTATCTTGCAGTTATGATGGTTATAAAGGCTATTTCAAAACAAGAATGGACAAGCTGCTGCCTTTCTGAGTCTGCAGGCAGATCACATGCAGCTCTGCTGCCATTTATTGCTCTCTTCAAGCAGAAAGAGTCTATGCCACATCTGAAGAAGAGACCCCCGGGAGGAGACAGCAGCTGATTAGAATCGTGCCAGTCTCAATTCACAAACTCTCGTGTAAACCAGACCCACATGAGATCCCGTTAAAGCTCCCATTTCCTTTAGGAGAGAGAGATTAAAATTTTAAAAAAGAGTGTCTGAGCATCACGTCCACAAGAATATTTTCAAGTCAAGTAAAAAAAAAAAAAAGCACCACAGTAGAAATAAAAGAGCACAGAGCTCCTAATTTTCAACTAATAATAAGCTGAGAAGAGCATTAAGTATTATCTTGGCCCTAAGGAATACTCTTCCCAACCATTAGAACAAATCCTTCCAGTTCTGGCACACGGTGTACACAGAACTGAGGCTTCAGAGGTCATGCATCTCCCAACAGTTCTCCTCGGATCTTTGAATCAACTGCAAATGCAGCAGGAATAGCATACAGGGGGAAAAAAAGTCACTGCACTGACTTCAATACCTAAATAAGGCCTAGAAGCCCAGCTCTGAAAAACCTTTGAACTAAATCGTAGCAGTGAACTTCAGCCCACACCCAGCTGACATCTGAACCACTGAAAAACTAGTCCAATTACACCCCAGCTCAGGAGCAAGGCAAGGCAGCTGTAAGAATGCATTAGCCTTTTGCTATCGCATCCAACCCATCTGAAGTCGAAGTCACCAGCCCTTAAATCAGAAGCAGGAAAGGCAGCACTGCCGCTTTCCAGCAAGTCAGAGATGCAGCTAAAACTTCAGCCTTAAAACTAAAAAGTTTGGTCTTACCTGGAGGTCACCTTTGCTGAAGAGCACAAATTGCAAGGATAACACTATGTCACCTACAGGATTTCACAGGGCTTGATGCATCACCAGGAAAGTCTCAGTTCAAAAGGTGGATTAACGGGTATTACCGGTGGAACACGGCTACAGCACCAGGCTGCTCACATCTCTGCCGCAAGCCCACGGCAGCTTGTAAGCTGCCTTTCCACTTCAAGTTGGGATGTAACAGGGTGATGTTAAGAGTTCATCCTTCTACTGTTTGCCAGGTAAACAAGGACTCCCTTTGATTTTAAATTACTTGAAGCTCCTGGTTAGACTAAGGCAACCTGAGTAGAAACAGTTTTTATAATAGCACCATGACATTAGTACACCGATTTAATACAAAATAAATGCAAGAAATCATCTAGGTTTGGCTAATAACAGACAATCTGCTTGCAAAGCACTTCATTTCTTCTCCCTTCGAACTGATGCCATCTTTCAGGTGCTGTAAGATTTAGAAGGCCTCACATGTGGATTGTTTTCCTGTTAGCATACCCCATGCAGAGCACAGCAGCGATTACCACCTTTGTGGAATGTGGTCTGCCCCTGTTACATTCACTTTGACCTCCAGCACGGGTCAAAAGATGTCACTTTCTGGAGAAATCTGGGGCTATTGTGTCATCTAAATATAAAATACTGCCTTGTGCCTTGCAGAAGGCCCAGGAGCCTTTTAAAACGTGCTGGTATAGTGCAGAGGAATTTCTACATCCTCCCCTCTCGCTGTGTCACGCTACAGCTGGCTTTGCAAAAGCCTCACTGGATATCCCCCAGGCTTTTCTCCAGCCTTAGCAGGAGTCTCCTAATTCCAGTGAGATCTTTAGTAAGTTCTCCTCCAACCCTACCAAAAAACGAAGTGCACATATAGGTGCTGCAAAATCACCCACACGGCACAAATAAATCTCCTTCACGACACACCCTTACCAGTCAAATAATTACAGTGCAGTCAGACAGTCTATTAGAGCCCAGGAAGCCCAATTTTGCAGGAGCACAGAGGGCCACCGTCCAGCTCACCTTCATCTTCTTCAACATCTGGAAGACGACAGATACACTGTGGAGCTTGGCATCTGTGCCAGAAGTGCTTCTGTAGGAAGGTTGATTAACTTAATTGTATTTATATCATCAGTGGGTTATCTGCAATTCAATCAAAGAGCAATCAAGGTCTGTTTACTAGTGTATTTTTAAAAGGCATTTAGAGCATAGGTTGGGTACTTATTGAATAAAACTAATAAATAAGATTACAAGAATCAAATCACTGCTCTTTGAAAACAGCACTTTCTGTGGCAAGGAGCGATTTACAATCATTACCGATTTGAAAAGGAATGAAAAGATGAAAGAGAAACATCAGCCGAAAAAGGGGCACAGTAAGCCATTTATTTTTATTTTTTTAAGCGGATTTGCTATCAGTGTATAAACATCACACAGGATCCCAGGATGATATTATTTCTCATTGCAGATGTGTAGCCCAAGACTGGTCTTCTCAGTCGCCCAAACTGGTTCTAATATTTTTTCTTGTTTGGATTGTAACTTGACCTGCACCTTCAATCCATGTTTTGTCCGTATATACCTTTTATACTGGATGACTTTACTTGTCTTCATCACCTCAGCAAGTCAGAAGGGAAACATTTTTAAAAGCTGTGGCATTACTCAAGCTGTGAGGTGGGCGACTCAAGAGGATCGACATCTTAAAACATTCTGCACAGGGGCAAGTAAAAAGTCAATAAGGAAATACCATAGTTAGGCTCTTTTTTAACTTGCTGAAAGTGTGAGACAGCAGTTAATTTCCTGATCACTCATGTGGAAATGGTAAAAAATAATTAAGAGCAATGACTAATCACCAAATCAAAGCAAATACAAAATAAGCAAACTTGCCTTCAACCATCAGGTTCAGCGTGCAAATGAGCAACAGCATTCCAAACTTTCGCCTTTAGCCCAATGAAAAAGGGTACATTAAAAGGAAAAAAAATAGATTTAGGTTTATGGCTATATTACGTTAGAACATAAGCAATGGGAGTTACGGAGCTGTTGGAGCCAGGTGGTCAAGACTGGAATAAAACACAGGAATTGCTTAAAGTCAGAAATAAACACCATGCAAAATGAAAAAGTGAGCGTACACAAGAACAGCAAATTCTTCCCTTTGCTCATATCCTGTCCCAGTTACATTTCACTGCTGTTCCCAAGCTGGCCATGTTGCAGTAATACATGGATGTAGAGTCCTGACTGGCCCGGGCAAGTTTTTGCCCTCTTTTTTATCCTCCATGTAAAGCTTGATTTGTTTTAGGGCTAGCCAGGGAGGGTGGGAGAAGGGGGCATTAAAGCTACCCATAAGGTAAATTAATTGCCCCACTCTATGGCAACAAGGTATACAGTCCCTCTGGGAAGAGATGCCCGAGCTGCTCAAGGGGAGCCCTTTGCCATACCATCAGAGAGGCACTTTGCTGGAGCAAATGAAACGAGCAAGGCAGGCCAAGCACAGACTCAAGAAGCTGTTAGAAACATTCTTCCTTTTACCCCACATCCATTTCAAATCTTCTCTATTATACAGTCATAGATCTGCCTTAGGGCACTGTTACTCGATGGCCCCTGAGCTCCCAGGTGCACCAGTTAAGCAGCACTCATCTCTGTTCTAAAGATGACCAGTTCCACCCTGCCAACCCCTGGCATGCACTTTGCAGGCACAGCCTGCCTCAAAAGGGTTCTACTGAAACCCATCAGTATCTTTGACCCACTCCTCAACTCAGCTGCACACGTACCCAGGAGAGGAAAAACAAGCTTGGTCCACAGGTATCTTCAGGTTGTTGGGCTCAGAGTTTAATCTAGTAACTTTTATGAAGGCTTTCTTCTTCACTGTATGGTGTAGCCCCTGACTGGGTTTTTTTGTAAGCACTATAGGAACATAACTTGGAGAGGGGAATAAATGAGCACCACACTGAAACAGGAAACAATGTCCCACTTGCCCTGTTGGTAGAGTCCGGACTCAAACTACCAACCTCTGAGCCTGGACTCACAACTCCCTCTCCTTTTCTCCTTGGAGCCTGCTCCCCACCTCAGGCAGGTCTTCACCACTCCCTTATCCCTAACATAGCCTAATGACGAGGATTCAGTCATTATTGCTGAGCATATATTTCATTTATAATTTGACCCTAAATTCATTTTGCCACTTCTCACTACAACGTGAAAGTTCCAAATATCAGCTGTTGCACCACCCCCTCTCCACATGCTGTCCGTGTAAATCTGTTTAATGAACTATGTCCCTTTCTTTCACTGATAATGTTATACTTACCACCAAGATAAAAAAAAAAAATCAAGTTCTTGATTTTTCAAGAAAACTGCCACAAGTTTGTAACTCCTGCTTGCTGAGCAGAATCTTTTAAAACAAGGTGTGAAGGACCCACGTAGTACCTTGGTGTCAGAGAAGGAAACAGTAGTGGTTCTTGCAAGCAAATCCTGTAGGGAGAAGGCAAAAACCCGACTGATTATGTCAGAATCTCCTTTCCCAGATTTGCAAAGTGCTTTTGCTATGGAGATCCTCAGCAAAGAGTATCATCACTCACTGGACTATACTCAGCCCTGATATAAATTCACTGGATTTAGGAAGGGTTGAGTGTAGTCTGATGTTAAATTCTCAGAACGTAATTTGAGAAAAGAAATCGTATGACTAGAACTTCAGAGGGTCAGGACAAGGGAAATATAGGAAAGAAGCCAGAACAATTCACCATGCTAAGGAAACCTCATTGCAATTGTTTCTGAAGCCAACCATCTGGTTGTCTTTATGCTGATCCAAGATATATATTTGCTGTGCCATTTGTACCATCAGTTAACTCAAGACAAGGATGCTAGGACACCTGGGGACCACAGTGTTGAAGCAACACTGGGAAGGGAAACATCAGCTTTCGAGGGCAATAAGCCTTAAAAAAACCACAGAGCTACTAGTGTGGCCAGGATAAGGCAATGAGAAGAAACACATGCACTGCTTGCAATTTGCAAAACACACAAACTCCTCCCAGTAATCCCATTTCCTCCCATTGTTTAGAAGAACTTCTAGCAGGACAGCAAGATCTGAAAGGAAAACTGCAGCACAGCGATTCTCTGCTGTGTGGTTGAGATGGGCTGGTACACAAGTGCAGTGAAACTGAGGAGGCAAAAAGCTTCTAGGATTTGCAAGTGCCTGTGGGATGGAAAGTAAGTCACCAGAGCTGTACTTCCATCCAATACCACCATCAAGGTTGGTTTTTAATTCCAAAGCGTTCATAAAATCTGCAGTCAGGCCCCCTCATGGACACGCTAAGGAAAGACTCCTTGACATAGAATCACAGAATCATTTTGGTTGGAGAAGACCTTTAAGATCATCAAGTCCAACCATTAAGAGGGTTAACAGTTAAGATGGTTAAGATATGATGGAGTCTTTTACAAAGCTGCCATACCTTAATTAAGCAACAGAAAGAAATGGCAAGAAATTCCATTCAAATGAGGTGAGAATTTGGAGAAACCCACTTTCTTCTTTTTTTTCCCCAATGATTTAACTTAAATTTCATTTTCAGACATGCAAGTGGATTGATGTGCAACATAGGGAGGTTCTGTAAAAACACGTTGTACAAAGCATAATTTTCTAATTACTGTAGATTAATGGTTATTCCTTCAGGACTTGACCTGAAATAAAGAGTACATAAAACAATTTTCTTTTCTGCATTTAAGAAAAGAATTTTACTTTAAATGTAAACTTTGTGCCAAAATATAAAATATCATATTCTTTATAAAATTAATTTTTTAAAAAATTGAAACACACTGAAAATGTTTCCTAAAAGCTTTGGGGTTTTCCCCAAGGAATATCATACACATTCTCTGAAAAACAGTTTTTTGGTTAAAAAAGTTTTAAAATTATAATTTTTAATTAAGACCACCATGGGAATTTTGTGTGAAACATAGGAAAAACTGTCCTTTTCACGTCCTGTAAAATGGGGGAGAATCTTTTGTGGGTTTGTTTTTTTTTAATTTCCACAAAGTCCTATCGCATTTTTCATCATCAGGAAAAATATGGATTTTAGAAAAAGACAATGGGCTCTTCTTGTTAAAGTAGTCACTGAGCTCCTCTTTCACTTAAAAAAAAAAACCTAAACAACCACAAAACCCCACCAACCCTATCTCAGACATCAAAGCTGCTGTGGATATGAAAACTGCTGTATTGTAGAGAGATTCAGCTAAGGAAAATGAGTCAGATTAGTTGCTTGACATCAACCAAGTTAGACGAACTCCCAATAAACTGAGACCAATGTTTTCTTTCTCTCTGCCTCCTCTCATTTTGAGATACAGAGGTTTTTTTCATTCATACCATCGCAGTGGCATAAAAGGCCAGACAGAACTATATGGGAAATAATAGAGTAAAATTTGGGGTGATGTCACTGCATAGAGAAATTTCTATCTAGGAAAGTGAAAGGAATTTCAGCAAAGGCCTGTGTCTCACCTCAACACATTCCAAAAATACTTTTATAATTTTAAGCACATTTTGAAGAACACTTACTACAAAGATGATGATGATTGCCCAGAAGAGTATCTACAGAGAGGCTTTAAAAGGTTTTGAGATACAACAAAAGCTTTTCTAACAAGTAGCCAGATACTTAAAAATGGCCCCAAATTCATCTGGTTCCAGACAGCTCCATAACTTCTTCCAGTGTATGGCAGCTACAGAACCTGACCCAGGTTCCCATTAACTCATTGCATGAGTTTTACTCTTTTGGTAAAGTCAGGATGCAAGAACATGCTTAAATAACTGAGAGATCTGTAGGAAACATGGAAAGACATATTTCAGTGTACTAAAAGCGAGTAATGGTCAATGTTTTAATGAATCAATTATATTTCAAAATGGACTTCTGTTTTGTTTTACATTTCCTTCCCTTGTAAATGGCATGCCAGCTTCAATACTTCACTCAATAAATGGCTACTAAATGAGCGCAAAGTTACAGGCACGTTGGGCTCTATGACAGGCCATACATAATCACCATAGAAATATATAATTACACCTGTCAACCTCATCTCATGCAATTGATTCAATAACTAACAATGTCAGTAGCAGGCTAAGCTTAGAAGTCTCACTGTGTGAAAATACTCATACATGGCTAAACATCTTGGTATTTTAATTGCCTGTCATACTGCCAAGGTTCCTATATTGTACCTATCTCCACAGCAACAGGCTGGAATGAGTAAAGCACATTTAATAACTGAAAAAAAAAAGTGGATTTATAAGTTTGCAGTTATTTTATGGGTCTTACAGACACTGCAAACTGAAGGCAGCTGGAGATGTAGTTGTATATTTGAGAACAGGGTGGATTGTGTATGTGCACACAATGAAATAGAACTCATCATATAAATCTGAAAATTGTTTCTAATTACAGCTACCAGAGAGGTCAGCTCACACCTGGAAGTGTACACATGTCCAGCACGACAGGACATTTAATCTCAACACACCAGGAATGGCTGTGTAAAAACAGCTTCTTAAAAGTTCCAAAGGACTTCATCATGACATGTTTGTTAATAATAATTATCAATATGATTCCATCTAATATTCTAAATTACTTGTAAGCCGTGCTGCACTGAAAGGCTCTAATGTGCCCAAATGCTAACCCCACTGAACTTGGTGGCCAGGCTCCCAGTACCCTTAGCAGCAGTGGGATTTACGTCTACCGTCTAGCAGTCTGTGCTAATTGCACATGAAGACGACAAGGGCAAAGTCTCTGTGGCCTGAACTTTTAACTGCAACAGAGTAAGACCAAACAGACTAGGTCAGGGAGAGGTACTAAGCGGAGATCTGCAAGGAGATGAAAGACCAACACACTGTGAGCTGATGGGAAAGAGAAAGAGAACAAACTCTTCCCCAGGAAATAGACAGGAGACAGCAAAATGGCTGGCTGGTAACAACATAATGTGGGAAATGAGGAGGCAAACAGGTGGAAGAACTGCTCCACACATCAGTAGTGGGTAGTTCTGGAGGCTTCCACACTTCCTGACTTTAAAATCAACAGCCCCCACCTGTATAAATTCCTATGTGAAAAGTTAAATTGCTTTCAAACTATTCATAGGCTCAAATACTAATGAACAAAAGTAAGCAGCATCATTGAAGAAACCCTTCTAAGTAACAGAACATGAGTGGACAAGAATGCACAGATGTTTACTTGAAACAAAGTAACATATATCTACCACCTTAGTTACTCTGCAGACCTGTCAGACCATAATCTTTCTCTGATAACTGCTCCCCATCTCTGATGAGTCATACTCTTTCACTCTCCTCATGTTTTGGCTGAGTTTGGCTTTACTTCCAGTAAAAGACTCATCCAGTACTTCCAGCAACCAAAATCCTTAAACATAAAAGAGCAAAGGTACAATTCCAAAGTCACCACAGAAAAAAGAAAAAGCAGTGACTGTTTTCACCTACAAACAATGGTTACCAAGTACTTTGCAGTCAAACACTCAAGAGGAGCATCCCATGGTAGAAAGATGAGCCATGACATCCATGCTTATTGCTGCATGGTTTGATATTGAATGAACACAGGAAGGGGATGGAGAACAGCTGTTAAAGCATATGAATACAGAACACAAACTGGGGGGGGATGGGGACACACCACTTTACCTTCTTGCTTTAATTTACTGTAAATAAAACATGCCAGAACTTGGAAAACAGCTAAGTGGCCAACACCATTTTTATAAGAGGGCCATCATCAACCTCATGGAATTTATCTCCAAAGACAGGATTTTACAGAACAAAAGAGAAATAAGTCTCCTGCAAAGCCCAGCAGAGCCTCTTGTTTCCCAACTTAGGTCTGAAAAGCAGAATAAGCCTGGTAGCTGCCAGGCAAACAAGCCTTCCAGTCAAAAACTGGAGCAGCAGAGAATTTATTTATAGCAACATTCAATGGCCAAACTGAAGAGGGATTTCTCACATGAATCTTAAAACCCTGAAGCATTTTTAGACCTTCTGGAAGGAGATCACTTCTAAACAAGTCTGTACCAGAACTGCTGTGAGCACAGCGGGACCCATAAACGCACCCTGACCTCACCAATTGCTCCATCTCACATAGAGCCAAGCAGGTCAGCTGGGAGTGGAGGAAAAAGCTAGCAGAATGCACAGGAGGTAGATGGGATCCAGAGCACACCAGGACAAACATCCTTCCATGGGCAGACATTCACCTGGCTAAGAACTTGCCCCAGCCAATTCCTAGGCTGAGCAGACCCACTTGCTGAGAGCTGACCCACGGTACTGCCACTTCCCAGGCAGCCCAGAGAAGAAAGGGCATCGTATTCTGCTTCTCAACACAGCCAAGCACTTCCCTACATGCAGGTCAGATTTCTCACCAAAATACCTGCATCCAACTTACTTCTGCTGTCTTTGTTGGAAACAAGAAGTGAGGGGAAAAAACCCCACCCAACAGGAAACAACCAGTGGTGCCTGTACATGCCTAAAGAGGTTGAGCCTCAGATTTTCAGCTGGCATAAAACAGCATCACCATGCTGAAGGAAACAGCAGTATACTGATTTTCACCATTGTGGACTAAGCCTATAAGCAAATACGTAACTCAGAAGTAGGTATGCATTTGCCTCACTGATTTTCAAAGTAGGTACGGTTGCCATCACACACTGGCCAAGCATTCTTGGCCCTGCTCCAGAACATCAATCTAGCAAGCTTTCAAGCCTGTCCTTGGAGAGCTCAGCTGGCCAGACGACTTCCCAAAGGATGTATTTTCTATATCCTCTCAAAGCAGAGAAGCCAAAATAAGTCTCAGCTCAAAGAATTTTACAGGGTCTTTTATACTCATTGTAGTACTTAAGAAACAGACAGGGTACCACAGCTCTAAGTGGTTCATAACACAGATGGATCCACAAAATTACATTCAAAAAGCCTTTCATCCACACAGAGTTAGTATCTTCTCTGCCCACTCATCCCAACAAAACCCCAAGGCAAGGACACTTCGTAAAACCTTTACAGTCTTCCATATCGGCATTTGCAGGAAAAGGTCTGCAAATTTGTAAGAACTCCTTTTTTCTGTCAACTTAGTTTATTTTTATTTTTGCTAATTAGGCTCATTTTTCCCTTGCAGCCAAAATAAAGCAAAAGGAAAAGATATTGTTCCTCTATAAACAATGAAAACGTCAAACTACCAAAGTTCAAAATAATGATTATTAGAATCCCTTTCAAGTGAAACATTTTTTTTCCAAAGATAATTATACATTTTAAACACTGTTCACGGAGCAATTTAAGCTCCTAAGTGAATAGCTGAATGAAGCAAAGCCCAGAGCTCCCCCCTGAATAGAAAGCACCACTGAAGTGCATGCAGGACTAGAGCAGGAGTTCAGGAGAGGGTGCTGCTTGCCAGACCCTCAGCAGGGTAAGCCAGAACGGCTCTCTGATTGCCAGGAGCACAAAGCCAGGTTACACCAGCCAAGGATCAGCCCCAATATCTGCAGCTGAATTTTCAAGCCACAGACAAGGCTTAATTCAACTCCCATTAAAGTCAATAAAAGCCTCCCATTACTACAGTAGCAGTTGGATCAGGGCCATACTGATGTTTACTTGAAGCCAGATACAAGGTCTGATTACTTTTGTACTGTTACACATCAGATCCTTATTCACTCCATTATTTACGGGCTTGCAAACAAGGAAGAAATTCTGATCACACAGTCATACAGACCTCCATTTGCATCCTTGATTGGCATGATGAGAATGGCAGAGAAGGGTTTGAATATGTATTACACAGAGCAGCAGCCCACAAAAACCTGCAGAATGCAGTAAAGCAATCAGGCAGCATAAAGAAATTGAAATGGAATTCCTTGGAGAAAGGGATCATTAAGTGCTTAACAAGCATCACTCCGTTATATCTGTTTTAGTGATGTTAGCATAATTCTAATTGTTACCATCCAATCTGTTGTGATAGCTTTAGAGTTATCAAGATGCTAAATATTTTATGGTGACATTTGAACAATCAGAAAGATTAGCTGCAAAGCCCGCTACCCGGTAGCCCAATGCCTGTGAATAGACAAAAAGAGGGATCTATTTTCTGTGTGGAACAAAGACAAGACAGAAAGATCAACACAATTAAATATTAAACAGAAGTAATTACAGAGGCAGCTAACTAATAAGTCAAACACCCTGTATTTTATTATGCATTTCCAACCAGCCAATTAAATTACACAATATTCTGAATGCGCCTGGCATATCCTGCTCCACAGTATGTAATTTAGCCAAGTTTTACTTCTAGTATAGATGCTTCTTACTAAAATTTATATTGAGCCAAGGAAAGCATGCTAGACAGGGGGTTCTACTTTGCACTGACAAAAAGCATAGCTGTTCCTTCTGTCTTGAAGTCCTGGAGTCCTTCACAGCACTAATGGATTGCCAAGGCAGCGTTGACTTAAAGATCTGACATGCCTGGCCACTTTGGGCCTTGGTGTCACACCTAAGTGTGCCATGTAGCCAGAACAACATACACAGTTCCGACCTGTGTACTGGCATTTTTCAGACCCAGGGTTCATGAGATCAGAGGATGCTAGGCACAAAATATAACTGAGGATCTGAGCTACACAGACTTAAACAGCCTCAATCACTTGCTTTAAAATTACACACCTGCTAGAACCATTCGCTGAATCGGGGCCATAAAGGTTATTTGCAAGTGATCCATAATTAAATGCAAACTAGTGCTCCCAGCAGAACAGTAGCAAGTCATAATAATGATAATAAAACTAAACGTTATCCAGAATGGAGGCAAAGGACATAATTATTGCCATATGAAATATGGCAATGCTGGGGTTTAATATGCTTATAAGAAAAGCTTGTGAGAGAAAGCTTTGGTAACGGCTGAGACTTCCATCTGGACAAGGAAGGTTCCAGGCTGAGATCTGACTTGTCTTCAACTTCTTTGGAAAAACTCCAAACCTAGCAGCATATACCTCCCTTCAATCAAATTGTACAACTATCTAATAATCGTCATCTTAATAGCTCATCTCTGTGTCTGATGAGAACATGAATTTTTTTGATTATTCAACTCAGGCTCATAAATGGATAATTAGAAATATTATCTCACAAAAAATGGTATTCTTTACCTGGGAGGAGAAAGAACCAGCTTCAGCTTTTCAGATTAAGCTGATTAGTTGGGACAGTGCAAGGCTCAGGCTGGCAGGGCTTAGGAGGGTCCTGCTAACTCAGGGTCACGCTGAGGTACCAGAGGATCTGGGTATGATAAGTTCATTGAGGTCAGGTGCTGGCTTTTGTAGCCTGTGTCATTTAAAGGCCTACAGACTCTTCTGTGTGGCTTTCAAAGGTAGTGGTGACACTAAAGAGGACACACTCCAAGTTTGGGCATTCAGCATCAGCTTTGCTTCTGATACTGGAAGTTGAGCAGCTGCCAGCTCAGTACTCATCAGGGAAGAGACTCCCCAGCTGACACGCAGAGTTTTTCAGTGGATGTTTCCTGCTAACTTGAAAACAGGAACCACAAAAGGCCCTATAAAACCATGAATGAGACAAGGACAAAGGTTCAGGGATAGCTGCTGGTCCACGCATCCCCCCTGATTCTTAAAGGGAAACCTTTTCTATTTAACAGTTGCAGCAGCTACTGTCCTTCCTTCAGATGGAGTCCCCAGAATGACATCAAGGCACTCTACTGTGGCAACAGAGCCTGCCCTGTAGACTGTTACTGCACCTCTCTACTGGTGATGGGGCCTCTGAGAAAAGAAACTATCGGATACTATGAAGGTCTCTGCTCAGATTTTTTTCTTTTTTGATTTATCCCAAGATCAGGCAGTGATGTTTCTTTCTTTTACAGTTGAAGGTCAAAGTTCTGATTCCTGCTTCCAAAGGGAGCAGGACAGTATGCTGAGTTAGTCCATGACAGGTTCATCTGTGAGATGATGTTTCCAGCTTACTGTGGATATAATTCAGGAAATTTATGGTAAAGGTTTTCAGGCAATTTCTCAGACATTGGCACTAGACCAATGCCAAACATCAGCCAGTGCCTGACACACAGAGTTTGGTGACAGGAGCAGCTACTAGCCTCTTCCTCCAGCATCTTAAACAATGGTACCTGTTTCCCTCTAGAACATGTCCTAAACATGTTACTCCTCTGTAATTTGATTCAAAACAGTCACAACATCTTCATAAGCAAAGTTTTCATATAATAATTAAGATCAATATTTAAATATGCTGCAAAAATAACAAGAAGACTCTACTCTGACCATCTAAGGAGAAAATTCCCTAGCAATTGGGCATCTTCCTTGGTACATCTAAAACAGTTCTGCGTTCCCCCCACGTCCCACCACCCCAGCAATGAGCTAGAAGCACCAATACCCTTGACACTGTATGTCTTTATCAGATGGGCACAAAAATACTGGAATAAAAGAAAAAACTTTTCCAAAGGCAGAAACACGTCAATCTAGTGGAACATCAGGTAAGGGGGACAAAGACGAAGGATTTGGGAGGCCACACCTAAAAGGAAAGCCCAGAGTTCTGAGAGAAGAGGCGTTTCTGCTCAGCTCCTGCAAATCCTGCCCAAAGAGCCTACAGACAGTGCAGACTACAGAGAAAATAAGTGTTGGAGGAGCCCATAACACAAGCATTGTCTCAGTGACTCTCACAGAGAGCTCTGACCGCGCTGAACACTCATGTGGCGTCTGCCTGACCTTCTCCCTGACGTATCACTGGAGATGGCACCAAGAACCCACTGGCCATGCAGAAGACCCAGGCTGCCACTCTAAGGACAAGGGGTGCAATGTTTGCTGTCGGCATCAGCAGGAGCAACGCAGGATCCAAAGCTGCTTCCTGGTTAATTTAGCGGCTTTTTTTCTTGACTCACATTTCTTATAACAATTTTGCAGCCACTCCAAATCACAAACACTTCAGCCAAGTCTCAAGAGTGCCATTTAAAAAATGAAACCTCTTTAATCTTTTCAGTGGGAAAATCAACTTAAGTGGATAACTACTCTTTGTCATTGGAGCTGAAGCTGGTAAATAAGAAAGCCTCAGAGCAAAGATATTAACTAGAAAGAATAAAAGCAAAAGAGTTATATTCTCCAGCCTTCACATTAAAAGTCTGCAACGTTTAAAAGATTAACTAAATATGTGATATATTATTTTTAGCTAAAGAAAACTAGCGTTGTCCCTATTAGACATTTCAATTTACTTAAAACAATTGTGCCTCAGTAGTTTACAAAGGAGTGATTACATACAATGTGACAATTGTATTACTTATTACCCTTGACATCACTTCAGTGAGGGTCACTCTAGTTAAATATTTCATTTGTTATAACGTCCATCTTCATCAAGCTATTTTTGAAGCAATCTGAAAATCTTAAAACATTTGTTTCTTTGTCTTGCAAAAAAGAGGGCCCTGTTCATTTGTTCCCTTTAATACCTAGCAAATTGCTGCAGCAATTCACAAAACTCTTAAAAGAAAAGGAACATGCGAGAGAAATTCAAAGTAATTCATTGAAAACATCCTTTTCCCACTTTTTTTAGTCCTTTCTGCTGTTAAACACTCTGCCTGAGTCTGGTCTCTGTCAGAAAAGCAAAGATGCTTTATTAACAGTATCCTCATAAATACTCTGTGTTTAATCGAACAAGCCGAAGGACACTTGACATTTCAATGCTTCTCACTATTTCATTTATAAAGCAGTTCTCTGGTATCAAAGCATGCCTTCATAGCTACACACCAAAAAATTACAGCCTTCTTATATGCCTCCATATACATCTTGCATGTCAGAGACACATCAATTTTTTCTTAAACCCCTAATGAACCAAATTCTACTTGTTGAATCACAACCACCGGTGTGATGCCAGTGAAAAGTACACAGCACTAAGCTTTGGCCTCCACAACTCACCTGTAAATCTTCACAGCAGAAGTAGGTTTATGTCCTGGTCAGGCTGTGGTAAATTATGACTTGCCACTGCAGAGTGGAGGAAACACCGCAACACTATAACCAACAGAAACAATAGCAATGTCTTCTTCTCAGCTGGACTGTTGTGCATAAGTTGTTTAGGGGCTTAAAAGTATTGGCATTAGGTGTATTTGTTCCTCTTGTGGTCCTGACTCATTCCTACATTGTCTGCCAGGGTGGACAGACTACAGCTTCCCAAGAAAAATTCTCCCTCCATGTGTGAGTGGATAAAGTAACACTTTCTGTCTCCTATGTTTCTCCATAAGAAGGTACATGAGTTATGATAAATTGGTTTAAAGACATCTCCCTGTTCCTAGAACCTATCATCACCTTCAACTCTTCTGAATGTTTCTGGCTCCTGCTTTTTAATGATGAAACCTTAGATAGGAGGTATATGAAATTCCTGGAAATTCAAGAGAGCACAAGTTAGAAATAGGAGGAGTTCTCTTCATTGTGCTGGCAAACCCAAAGCACTTGGGTTAGCACAATGGCAAGGTCGCTTTTGGAATTTTGATGATGATTTCAGCTTGCACCTCAAGTCCAGCTGAGGCTGAGGCTTTCTCTAAACCAACACCATTTGCTAACTGAAGTCAAAGACAGTCTACCTTCTCCCTGTTCTCAGTTTGATCTGCATTACTACTTACAGAGTTGGGGAGGGAAGCCCAGATGGTTCCCCACCCTGTGGAGAAGGTGTCTCCAGACCAGCGAAGTAAGTTCCCAGCTCAAACACAAGATCTCCAAAGCAATATAGCAGCTTTTCACCAAGCTGCAACCATAGGTTTGTGTCTGTATGAGAGTCTGATACCAACTCCTACAAAACCTGAATTCCCATTAGCATTCCCATTCCTTTTTCTGTAAATTGGTGAAAGTTCTATCAAGTAGTTTGACACTTAAGGATAAAAAGAATAACTTGAAAAACCCACATGTGCTGCATTAGTATTAACCCCTTGTTATTATTAATAGCACTAAGCATCTTCATATAGTAAATATTACTTCCTACTCCTCACATCAGCATGAAATGAGCCACAGCATGGAAATGTCATTGTACAGATCTCAGCACAGGCAGGCTGACCTCAGTTCTCAAGAATTAATGCACAGCTTTAAAGCAAGTCACACCAGAAGCATATATTACTTTATGGGTTTCTCTGTAAAATAACCTATTCCTCTTTGAGGCATGGTTTAAAGACAGAGCCCACAGGACATAAATCACAGCTGCTAAAAATACAAACCCCTTTAGGACATCGCTCCTTAATGGCAGCAGAAATCTTCACAGGAAAAGACACCTGCCCCAGTGACAGAGAATAATCACCTTCTCAAAAGCACGTGTTGGATGCCTGCTGGAGTTAGCAAGTTCAGAGTGCCAAGTTTTCCTTTGGAAGCAAAGACAAGTTACAAAATGCAAACTAAAGAGCCTTATTTCCTCTCAAAAATGTAACTACTTTTCAAAAAGGTAGAGAGGATTATAAAAAAAAAAGAGGAGGTATAATGGTGCACTAAGGTCTCGCACACCCTGAGAAAGGCCTCCCCATTCTCGCACGCCAATTACCAACACAATCAAACCAGTACCATTAGAATTAGTTGCCTAATAGCCACCCTCACTTGCTTTACTTCCCTAAACTACTGGGAAGAGATGGATTCAGGCAGTTAATTGTAGGTAAGAGGTCCTTCTCCAAGTTTCTTTGGGTGATGCACCAGCTCATTGCTTTTTTTGCAGCAGTGCCGACTGCAGTATCAATGATTTGGATCTAATGCTGATTTTCTTTCCCTTGCTACTGAAATAACAGTCCCCTATTACTTAGCCAATTTTCTTTGGTCAACAAGATTTCCCAGCTGCCAGGGGAAGTGTTACAATGCCGACACACAGTTTCATCCCATTTTTAATAAAAAGTCTGGTATTTGTCCTATTTTTTAAAATTGGTAACTTTTTCAGGCTTCGAGCTTTTGAGGAGCTTAAAACACATTGCTTCAAATTTTGCCTTTCTTCATCCCATTCACATTCTACTGAGCATTAGGATTAGTTTTACAGATTATAATCCACGTGCATCCACAGAACACAGAAGCATTCAGCAGAAAGAGCACAGTTCAAAAACAACTCCCACAGATTTGGTCAAACTGACATTATCCTACCAGAAGGTTATTTTACTACAAAACACCTGACACATTTTGCTGATAACACCAAACCCAAGAAAAAGAGTGTTATCAGATATTGCTGAGAACCACACAACACGACTCAAAACACAGCAGATTTGGCACAAGCTTTTTCTTCCTCCCCAGACTGACTTGCATTACAGTGGGCTCAGCTCTGTGGAGGCTACAGCATATATTCACCTCAGAGTCACAGCACACCAACCCTACAGCAAAATGCTGCTGTTGAAATCTTCTAAACACCTGAGCAAAAAGGATTTGGGGCTAAAAGCAGAGGGGTTTTTCCTCTGATCTAAATGCACTGATGCAGCCTTTCTACTGTCTACTCACCTTGTCTCCATCACTCTCCTAGAACAAGCCCTTGCTCAGTGTGCCAGACTCTCAGTTGGTGGATGCCAGCAGAGCTCTGCTAACTTCACAGGGATTTGGTCCATGACTGCCAGGTCAGAACAAAATCTCTTCCCAGGGTCTATCAGAGGGTACTGATACTCTACATCCAGGTGCCAAGGTGGATTTGCTTGAGTTTATGAAGCATTTCCTGTCTGTTAAGCTTTCCTTCCCCTTTACTGAAAGGCCTCAAAATCCAAAATAATGATCCAATTCATGAAGAACAGAAAAAAAAAAATGAGCATCATCCAAAACAAAAGAGAATCGTGGTTTGATATTAAGCCAGTTTATCTGTGAGTAAGATTGGCCCACTGCAGAAGCTCATAATAAGCGAAGCCTAACAGCTCTGATGATGAAAGGTATAAAGCTGAAAGGGAAGCTATTTCTAATACCTAGCTTGGACCACAAAATGACATTCCTTTCCCTACCAATTTTCCCACCCATTTGGCAAATGCTGTCCTTGCTGCATTATCTTTTATTCACAGGCAGAGGAAAATTGGTTTTGTCGTGTGTTTTTGGTAAGCTTTGTCTAGTGTCCTTCTCTTTCTGCATTTTTCACAATTAAGCTGCTCCATATCAAAAGTCATTCTCTCTCTGCTGCACTTTGTGTGGCAAAGTTAGCCCACAACAATCACGTTAAGGCAAAATTAAAAATAAAAAGTAAAAATAAGAGAACATTGGATTTTGCACAGCTGGAAGTGAAAAAAGATTCTGAGAAAGCTTAGGAAAATATAACAACAGTCATCCAAAACACTGTCTCAGAGGAAATACCCTGAAAACTGTACTGGAAAATAGGCAACCATGAGGTTTTACCCAAGAGCACACCTCATGCCTTCAGCCATCTCAGAGGACACTCCTCCTGCACACGGAGTCATCATGTACACAAAACTTCCTCTGGAAACTCTAGCCATGTCCCAGAAGCAGTGAAATTATCTTGTCAGCAGGGTCCCCCACTTGGGTGCAATATCATGCTGACAAAGCACTCGTGCTCCAGAATCCCACTCCCATCTGATTGCTGTCATTTCAGAAGTCTCCGCAATATGCTCCTTGAAGGGACAGGACATAAAGCAAATGGAACCAAGCCTTGGATGGGGAATTGTCCCAGTAAGCACCCATGCTAGACATTGTACAATCCTCAACCAGATGCTTCTCAAAAACGTTATCCTACTGGCACAATCCACCTCATTTCCATGTCTCACTTAAGATCCCACACTTCTTATACAGTCTATAGAACAAAGCAGATGCCTTTCTGACTTATCAGGGACTTCATTTGCCTTCTGGAAGCTTCCCTGCTGACTCTGAATACTTCTATGTACCCAAAAGTAGACCTTGTCCCCACTTGTACTGACTAGGGGGAAACGAAGGTCTCTCACAAGGAAGAATTCCTTATATACACCTTCCTTTCCTGCCAACATCTCTGCTAAACCAGCCCCATTTTCCTTTGGACTAGGCAACAGAGACAGCTGAAGTTTTCAATCTAATCTTGACCTCATCCTCTCAAAATGGCTAATACTGAAGCTGGCCACAAATTATCTCCCATCATATCTTTTCCACTGTTTCCAAGTAGGAATTAAATTTACCCCCTCCTCCTCAGGAAAACCCACTGATATATTTAGCAACTTCTCTCTGTGACTTCAGGGCTAGTTTAAAGGCCTCTCTCATTTTGGTTTCACACATCTTGAGGAAAGAGCCCTCAAATATTCATATTCCCAGAAGAACATGATTACTGTGAATTACTGTGCTGCGTTTATTCACTCACTTTGTTTTGAACACGCAAGGAGGAAATAAAAAAGGAGGGAGAAAAGATGGGAGATGGCTGTGGGAATAAGTGAGCCCACTACACTTAGGAGTGGAGAGTAAATGTAGCCCCCTGGGCTACCTCTCTTCTCAGATACACATGTTCAATGACCACTGAAACACGTAAGCATGGATACATCATCAGGAATTCAAAAGTCAGGATTCTCTTCACAGAATTGTAGGAGTTGGAAGGGACCTCAAGAGATCGAGTCCAACCCCACTTTTATACCTTATTATTACCTGACTAGATTGGCTCTCTCCAGGGAACAGGCTCCAAACATGCCCACAGTGAGATTAAAGACAGAAGCCCAGTCCGACTGCACCAGTACGCTCCTGCACCTCCCAATAACACAAGCGCAAACCAGAAGCAGTGAGCGAGCAGCCCACATAGGCTAAGGGCTGGAAGCAGCCTCCTGATCTTTCTACAGCAGTTCCCTTATAACATAAAATGTGACAACACCCTCACTGGAAATTACAGTGCCTGATATCCCTATGGCAGATAACCGAGCAACAGATAGCAGCATTTCTTCTACATCCTTCATCATCCACTGAAATAGATACAGCATTTTATAGCACTTAAGACTGCCCCTTGAGACATGACTGCCACTCCAGAGCCCAAAGCTTCAGCTCAAGTTCACATCACTCCCTAAGAGCTGTATGTGGCCTGCAGTAGAGGTACCAAGGAGAAATGTTTTTAGCCATTCCCTGCTCCCACGCTCCCTCCTCAAATTAAAAGGCTGTGGCAAACACGGAACACAAACAAATTCCCCGTGTTCAGTGGCACACACCGCATTTCTGCCCATTATTAGATGTGACAAACACGAGAGGGGGCAGAGCAAAGGGCAGGACACTTAGCGATCTTGTCATACAAAACTTCTCAAACATGCTCAGTGCAGTGTGGGATTACTCAAGGGTTCCCATGCGGTGGATCAGGAACACCAGACGTGCAGCAAAACAGCTTCCCAGGAAACCTAGACAGAGAAAAAGGAAAACACAGCCCTGTGCACATCCTTACAAGCACCCAACACAAGTGTGTCGTTCAGGAATGGCTCACCACTTTGGTGGTCATCTTAATTATCACCTTGTTACATTAAAAATCATATCACAGGGAAAGATCTCAGGTGCAGCAAGAGATCAGGCTAAAGCTAAGAATTTTGGGACAGAAAAACCTCATGTTCTCCAAAGCTTTTCCATCATGTGTTCAAGCTGAGGAAACACTGCTGGCACGTCCCATTAATGTTGTTCTCCAGCGCAAACTGCAAGATGGTTTGTGCTAGGGTGTTTTAGCCTTCAATAAGCAGAATGCCCAAGCTGACAAAACATATTCCCCCAAGCGCTGTATGGCCTGCAGCATCTACCTCTACCAAACAGTCTTCCCTGTGAGCACTGCCCTGGGTCTCATAAGCACATGGAAATGAAGACTGTGCCATTCGAAAGGGAGGGGACCCTTTCACCTATCCCAGGCACAAATGGTTTCTCCTCTCCTCCTTCTCTGGGAGTGCCAGGTAGCTGCCTCACACTGCGCTGCCGTTCCATTGTTTGTTTTCCAAGCATCTTCACAGAAGAGCTTCCCCACGCAGCAGCTCCTTTCCGCGGGCTCTGTTCTCACGCAGGCAGAAGGCTGCACTGCTGCTGCCTTTTTGATCTTGAGACAGAGGTGAGAGGCTAGAGGAGGGGGATGCAGTGGGAATTCCCATCCTGATGCTATTGGTTTGCTTTTCAAGATGCTCAGCAGCAATGCACATGGCAATCCTGTGCAGCAGAGACTTTCTTTAAGATGATATCCTTGCTTTGTGACCTTTATTCCCACTGTTTGCTTTCCTCTGAGGTTGACACTAGCCGTAACTGATACCAGAGCATTCCCACCCCCATGGCTCCTTTGTACTGGCTCACAGGAGATCAGGATCTCCATCCTGTCCTGCTACCAGATGCTAAACACAGGAGGGAGGGGTGATAGCCCTGGCACAGTAATGCTTGTGTGAGCAACTGCCCTCACCTATGTGGGTCTCACATCTTGCCTAGCCTCAGCCACCGCATACCAGGGGTGAAGTAGGTCACAGGATGAGATGGCTTTCCTCATGAGCATTCTCCTCCTCCCTAGCTGGTACCTCTTTCCTCCCAGCAGAGATCCTAGTTAGGCCTTTTCCATTGATTTCACCTAGATGGCAGAACCCGAAAAACAATAATAAGGAATACTGGCTTTCTGTTAAAGAAAAAGCAGCAGCAGCAGTGTCTGTCAAAAGAAAATCTGCTCAAATGTTTAAAGGGGATTAGGGGAAAGCAAAGATAATCCAGTCACCAACTGCAAAAGTCAGGGCCAGGAGGGGAGAATCACATAGCCAGCATGGCCTTATATGCTCCTGGAGAGGTCAACTAGTTACATTTCACTTGCATTTCCTCCACCTCATAGAAAAAGGGCTGATGACTGTTCAAGAACATGTCTCAGACTTCACCTGTTTGTACTGGTATTACACCTTGAGATCAGAGGACAAGAAAATCTTTGCAAAAGTTGGTACACACTTGGGCCTTAAGTCTTCCACTTGCTTCTAGAGGAAAAGTCAAACAGAGGTTTAGACTTACAGCAGACGGGATGGAACCGAAAGGGAAGGTGGGTGTAGGCTCCTTACTGTCTGAAGATATTTTGACAAAGGCTTGCTGAGGTTAGTGCCTACTGATTTGGCTGCTAGTGCTGCACAGAAGATAAGTCCACTGGAGTTCTTTTAGATGTGATCCAAGTCCCTGCCTTCTGCTATCCAAGGAATACTTCTACCGCATTGCTTGTCTCCATACAAACCAAGTTAATGACACTTTGTCATCTTTAAGTCTTTCTCAAAGCCTCAAAAATCAAGAGCGCGTTTCAAAACCACCAGTTTTCTTGGCTATGATGAAATCTTATCCAATGTAGAGAAATATAGGTACTGGTTTTGTAGAACTGAAGCAAACCCAAGAAAGTTAGAATGAAGATTCCTATTTGATTGGGAATCACTTCAAAATTTGTCCATCGAGGGTTTTACCATCACCGCAAACTTTCTGATTGTGATTAAACCTATATTTCTACAACACTGACCAAGATTAGTACCAGTTTACAAACTGGTTTCTTTGCCCTGGATTCAAGTCATCAAATCATATCTTTTTCCCTCTGAATTTTCAAACGCTCAATATTTTCTCTGCAGATCTTTCTAGAAAATTCACTGCTGGGTCAGCGTTTCCTTATGACATTTCGTATTAAATTTTCACTGCGGTCATCTTTAACTTATGGAAATTGGTCAAACCACAGAAAGTCACACCTACAGTTATGCCATATATAGATACCCAAGCAGACAGTAGCTCACACCAGGCAACGTGTGGGAGGAAGTGGCTAGAGATGTTCACAGACTTTATTCCCACTTTTAGAAACCAAGCAGGGATCTAAATAGATCCAATAAATGCAGCTGAAGATCCGTGTGGCTTAACACAGCAATTTTGTGGCAGCCAGAGCTTCAGATCAGCATTTCAAGTGGAAAGCAAAGTAATTATTATAGTTTGTTACCAGTTTGCAAACAGCCCGTTTCACACCGTAAATATTAAGTGTATCCTGAAGACTTCCACACCATATCCACTGCAGCCACCAAGGGAATGAAAACCTAGCAATAATATAGGCAGATCACATGTAAAAGCTCAGAGAAAAGCATGTTACCAAACACCATAGTAAAAATCAGAAATCAGCCTCCCAATCAGCCCAAACATAAGGGAGGAAAAAAAAAATAGAATAATTCAGCCACATTTTATATCCAAGCAAATGAAAAAGGATGCTGTACAAAAAGGCCTCTCACCAGCAGTACTGCATGCTTCCACAGGTTCACCCCAAGTCTTGCAACATGTGGTGCTTTTTGGGAAGCCTCAGAACCTGCAGGCACGTGAGTCACCCAAATCTAGGTTCTGTATAAAAAAAGACCACGCACCATAAAAATAAGTTTCTAATTTTCAGTTGCAAAGAAAACCTTGAAATAGGCAACACAGACAGACGTAAAAGCTCATAAACACAACACATCCAACAATTAAAAAACAAAACCAAACAAAAACCCAAGGTAAAAAACATCCTCATTTACTTCCTGAAGCCTAACTCATGAATTTTGAGCACTTAAGGCTGGGAAAAGCATACAAACTCCTTGAGAAGTTACTTCTGTCAAGTGCTGCTTGGCGATGGTGTAGGCCCTGAAACAGTTCTCTGGTTGACATATCCCAGCAGAGTACGGCAGTCTCCATAACACGCATCACAGCCCTTTTCCTGGAGAAGGAAAGGAGCTGGCCATTCATGTAAGATGACAGGGATTTACCAGGGAGCAAGACTGAGAAAACCCACTTGAAGACAGCAACACCCTATTTCTGACTTTCAAAATGCAGTCACATTTGAGAGAAACACAGAGATTCCTCCTCACAGCAAGTGTGACACATAAGGAACTTTTGATAAAAGCTGGTTTTACACATGGTGTGATGAATCTGCAGCATTGGCAGATGCTCCCCAACATGTTCATATCCTATATCTTATGATTTCAAACAAAACCCTTTGGGACTCTTCCCCCTGCTTCCCCCCTCCTGCTAGGAAGAGCTCCCAACAGCCATCTACAAAGTGACTTCATTGTTTGCCTCCAAACCGGCCTTCAAAGTCTCCTGAACGGTCATGCAAACAAACAGCTTGTCATCACTTAAATAGCTGTTTTCCTTAGAGAGGTACATAGACCAATGTTCTCATCAACTCCTGCCACTCCCATCTGATTATTTCTGTTACTTCTTGTCATGGGCTTGCTTTGGAAGAGGGCAGGGGACAGGACCACTTTGTTGTGTTTCAGTGCATTCCCTAACATCTTGGGCCATGACTAAGACTTGTTGGCCTCACAAAGCTAGTAACAAATTCTAAGAAAATGCTCCCATTAAGACTGATCTATGAATGTCTACAGACTCTCTGCACGTGTTACTAATAAAAGTGAGAAACTCTTGATTTGTTCTTGTTTTCACAGATGCACGGTAGATACCCAATGGATATGGGGATGTATCACCATAACCTTTTTGAAACAAACAGAAGAGAATGAATCTGGAGTCACAAAATTAAACCATCTGAGTGTCTGATTGACCAAGTACTGTACACAAGCCAACTAGCACTGATACAGCTCGGTTTTGATACCCATTTATCAGCAGGACCAGGACATGGCTTCAAAATACCTTTTGTCACCTAGCAGAGAAAATTGTGCTTGCAGGGACTGGTGTCACCATTTTCCTAACCACTTGGGAGGCCTATTCCCATCTCTCAACTGATTCATCTAAGGTCTCATAGGAGTCTGTAAACTCCTCAGTGGAGCAGTTCATCCACTGATGAAGGAAGTGGGGACAATACCTTGCTCAAGCATACCTTTGGAAGTACTATTTCTCCCCAAAAGTCATGGCTACTGTCGAATAAAGTTGACACACAAATTCACACGCTTGTGCTTCTTTTAAAAATCAGCCCATTTCTCAGAGGTATCATGACTGTTTGTGATCTTGCAGTTGCTATGGCAGCTGCTTATGTGTCAAACAACAAAGTACTGTGTGTAGTTAGATAAATCTGCTTAAGTTCTATCTGTCCCAAGTTCCCCATGCTACACAAAGTTATTATGCACCCTTAAAAAAAAGGAATGTAAATGGAAGAAACATGTTTTAACGTTGAACAATGGTGTATAGAAAATATCTTCTCCATAAACATTGCCTTTCATGGTATTGTCATCATGTACCTTTGCTGACTTTATGTCAAATTCCTACTACATGATTGCCAAATACATGTAATTTATTCAAATAAACAAAAGTGGTATTAAGATGATGTCTCAGTACAATAAAAACAATTACATGATCTCTGTGCATGTTTTAATTTTAAAGCCTGGTAACACAATAGGCTCTCTCACATTTGGTATGCATTTGCTACAAAAAAATTAAAAAGATGGTTTAACACAAAATAAAGTGCCCTGAGATGTGCCACTTGATCGTTCTGTGTCTTTCATCTCCTGTTTCCAAGAGCCACAGCATTCCAGGGAAAGCAGACTTGTATTATCATTCCCCCGAACCATACAGCAAATGCACGTTGCCCTCCAATGAAAGTAATCTCTCCAGCACCCAGGCCCTCCATTTCCTCCTCCATCCCGTTGCTTTTCATAAAGGACTTCCTGCAGTAACACTGATGATTTGCAGTTCGTTTGCATACTACGGGGAGAAGCTGTAGCACACTTCACAAGTGCTTCATTTGCTCGCTTTATCTCAGCAGGGATAACCAGCATATGAGCCAAGAATCTTTTTCCAGATGAGAGGTATCTGCTAGCAACCAGCTGACATTTTTTCATTTTAAGAAATTACCTGGTTTTTGCTGTAATACCTAAGCACAGATCTATTTGGGGAAGATAGCAACAGAAAACCAAACCATTTCACAAAGATGAAACAATAGAATCAGAGATTATTGAGGAGTGAGGCTTGGATACTGAAATGAGAATCATCATCTCTGCAGAGCTATGGAGGTTTAGTGCTCAGTTCATTAAAGCAGAGAAAGCCAAGCCATCATTTCTGATTTCCTCACCAAATTCCTTTTCTATTTCGTAGGCCAGAAGAGCCACACCACTGACAAGTGGGGTTTCTGTCAGCCTAAAATCATCTACACTAGCACGTCCTGGATGTGGTAGCATCACATACAGTGACACTTGCAGACATGACACATCATCACTCCTAGACACAAACTCAACATGCCCAGAGGTGTGGGCCGAACTTAGCTGCCAGCTCCTGAGGGAAGGAACGAATGGTCACTTGGCACCAATACAAGTGTTCACAATACATTCAGGCACCAAACCAAACATTCTGAACTTCTCAGACCAAAATTAGATGGCCTCCATGTGTGCAGAAGAGCAGGAGAACCTTTTGGAGTCAAAGTCTTGCCCTTAATGGTACGGCATTGATATATTGGTATGGTATATTTGAACATACGTTCTCCTCAGCAAGCCAGGCATGAGCAGTGTTTCCAGAAGCACAATTCTCTGGAGCAGACATCTCCTTTGTGGACTAGGATTTTAGCTGTAGGAGGGTACCGATATGATTTTTTTTAGACATCCGTTCCCCACTTAATGCAGCATCCCCAGGGAGCTGGAGTCTATCGAGGTTAAAACCAGCAAAGTTAGCTCTGCCCTCCCAAAGGCACGGGGTCTCTGGGGTGTCCAGAAGGCAAGCACTGCAGCACTCCCTCTAACACACATAATAGAGACGAGCTTCACCTTTTACTGCTCTTCCACTGACACCACTAAATGAGATGAAAGACTTGGGTTTATTTTTACATTTTTATGACTTTTCCCACCCCTTTGCTACCACGCTGGCGGCATTTCCCACCCCCACAACTGTGCCCCGACCGACCCCATAGGAATGCCTATGCCCAGGAGGGCAGACTTACAGTTGCTATGGCAATGCTGCCTCCAAATTTCCTGGCCTCCATGCATGTAACATATTAACCTTATCATTTAATTGCTAGATGCATTTCAGGGTGGCACATGGGCAATTATTTTTAAGTAGATTCACAGAGGAGAAGAGTCATTTTGACAGGCAGCATTCATGCACATTAGGGCAATTCTCCTCATTACCCAACCACTTCACCCACAGCACAGAAAGCATCTTCCTCCCTCCGACAGCCAAATGCTCCTGGGGAGTCCCTGATGAAGTGTCCTGCTTCCTTCTGCCTCACAATCTGCACCAAAGCTGTGACCGCTCCACTCACCCCTTTCTTTTCGGTCAGTTGGAGGTTCCATGTGTGGACAGGGTGGGATCACACTGTCTCCCACCCACATCTAGCAAGGAAAAGCATCAGGAGCAGGTCCTGCAAGGAACTGCTGAGTCTGCCCTGCTCAACCCAAGGGTGCTCCCTGAATAATCTGCCACAGCAAAGAGCTCTCACAACACATCTTAAGAGGCTGGCAAAGTAACACACCAAACTTCCTATACAAGGATGCCAAGGAAGCAATGCAGGGACCTGCCCCCTTTCAGCTACCCAGCACAAAACTAGTCTCAGGAATGACTACCTTCCAACTTGGATGATGGGACGGGTACCCGCAGGGCTGGGAGGCAGCAGAGGAGTGGCTGCCTCCCAGCCCACCACATCACACACAGGAGGTACAGCGCAGCAGGAGGTGCAAAGAGCAGCCTGGCACCGCACCTGCTCACAGCTCCCTTCTGAAACAGCTACAAGAGAAAACAAACCGCGCACGTCCTGTTGATCCCAAACCTCCTGGAGCATGTGACTCCTCCAAAAACTTATTTTCAACACACCTCCTCTGTACAGAACTTCAGAGATTAAAAGCCTACTTTGACCCCAGGGAGCACCGTGCAGAACTCCTTGGGCTGGTGGACTATTAAAGCTGGAAATTGATTTTTCTTGGCTCTGTAATTTTCTTGACCATTTGCAGGAGTAAGACTCAACCACTTATCTTTTTCTCACTCCCACCCCACCCCACCCCCAGCCACTTATGAGCACATGGGGGAAGGAGAGAAGTGGGAGGAATCTATTTTATTTGCTGACCACTTTAACTTGTTTATTCTAGAAAATAGCATCCAAACACATTTTCCAAGAAAACAGCACGACACTAACTACCACCAGCAGCAGGTGCAGAGAGCTCTTTGCTCAGGAACCTTCCACGGGTTGACAGAAAGACTGCCTTTTGCCACTGAGGGCACCTAAACCAACCTAAAAATAAAGAGTATATGAGCTTATTCACAGTTACCATGACCAGTAACTCCTCACCAAACCATGTAAGTCTGCAAGGCTAATGCAGTATCATGGGTGAGATACTCCATCCTCTGCTTCTCAACCCTCTCACCACAATTTCTGTATTTTCAATGTATTGTTGTAGGCTGTTGTCATGTATGTAAACAGATCAATGTGGTCTACGAAAACTACCATCGGGGAAGCAAAACTGGCTTCTACCTTCCCATTAGTGTCTACAACCAAGGCTGTATCTTCTCTATGAAAAATAAACCTCTCAGCTCAGAAAGTCCCAGAGGCAAAGGCAACTCTCATTATCTCTCTTTGGACACTGCCAATTTAGTCGTCTGTTTCCTTGGGAATAAAACATCGGAAGATAAAATTTACAAGCTGGTTAAATTTGACTCTGTTCCCATCATGCATCCCCCATCATGGTAGACCTTTCTTACTTCTAGATGTTCTGGACAATAAATATTTACAGGAAGGTCGTTAGGGCATAGCAAATCATGACAGAAGGGTTATACATCATCCCTCAGCCAGCAGCATCCCACAGAGGGATGGGTCTAGGAGGACATAGGATTTGTGAGCTATCCTGAACAGGAGAGGGTGACATTCCCAGTATCAGCTCTGTTAACTCAAGCCTGCTGTACAGATTGTCTTAGATACTGGCACAAGGACAAAAGGAAATGCATGCCCACCCCCCTTTTCTGAAATTGTGCTCAGAGGGCACACTACAGAAGCAGCTGGAATTGAACCCACCCTGAAGGAAAACCCCAAGCTCACAAGGAAGGAACTAACCGCTCCAGCTGACAAAACCTCATCCCAGAGCCCTGCGAAGAGCTCACAGACCACTCAGCATCATGCACCCTTCACTGGGCAGGGGTATTTAACAAGAACCTGCATGTATGCGGTACGAATGCTGGAGAGGAACAGAGCAAATGCAACAATTCCTCTTAAAAACAACAGCTTTCATCACTGACAGTAGATCAGAAGTTGCATTTACTCAGGAAATCATCAAGATGGAGTGGGAGGAGCTGCAGCAGCCAGGTCTGGGGTCCTTCCACAGCCTACTGTCCCCTCAGCTGGAGCCGTACAGCATGCCTCAAGACATGCAGCATTATCCTTTCAGGTTCCATTTACACTGGGCAAGGGTTGGGTAAGCAGGAGGAACTTGGACAGGCTGATGGCCCAGCATTGCAGACTTTACAAAAAGAGAAGCCTGAATGTGGAAATGAAGCACAAGAAATACGCATTCCTGAATTTGATATACCATAGGTTTCCTATGAAGAATTCGATGTAGAAAGAGTCGGCTCTGCCTAAGGGGCCTCCCTGCTCTGTCACCACATCCTTCCACCTACCCACCCAATCCCTCACAAAACCTTTAGCTGTCTCAAACTCATTTATATACCTGGGTTCCCTGCCTGCACTTGTCAGCCTCTCCATTTACTGCGCTCAGAAGCAAATGGCTGCACAGATTCTCACATTTAAGGGAGCTTGTGGTGGGCTCGTCACCTCCTCCGCAGTGCACTTCCACCGACCCCAACTCAGGAAGTCACTTGAGCATGACCAAGTGGAACCAGCTCATGCCCCAGAAGGGAACACAGGAGGGAGGGAAAACGCCAAGATTTCCACGGGGCACGTTAATTCTGTGGGTCACTGCTGAGGCAGACGCTCTCCAGCAGAGCTCCCGGCAGGACAGGGGCCCTCCCTTCCACGAATCTTCACGGTCAAAATGCTCCAAACCCTTTGTTTCAAGTCTCTCTCACCCTTTGCCCTACGCAGAAACATGATCATATTCCTCTTTCTCCACCACCCTCCTCATGCATCAAAGTTATGAGATGTCTCCCCTTCCATCTACCACAAACCTTCTCTGAGAGATGTCCAACCTAAAACCCACGCAGCTCACGAGGAGAATCCTTTGGAGTTGGCCATACTGTCACCAGAAAAGCCTTACAACACTGAACACAGCTCTCCCTCCTAGTATGGACTGCAGCACATCCATGATGCTCTTTCCTCTGCACATGTGCCCATTACCCTGCTTGCCTATTTTACACCAGCCACGTAATAGCCTGATCATCGCAAGGATTCTTCTATAATCGCCTCTAAATCCTCTCACACCTGCCTCCAGCTAAAGTTCTCCCTATGCATGCAGGGACACACACTCACTCTGTCCACTCTTATTGCCACAGTCGTCAGGACTAATAGTCTTCAGCTACCTGCAGAATTAGAGAACCAGGTTTGAGTGCCTGTTTTTAGTAACAGGAATTGCCCCACAATGTCAATGACAGTGTGCACGACTCGCTCCCCTCCCAGCCAGCCACTGCCTCCTCATCTGTAAAATGGGGCAATCGCACTCCTTGCGTCTGAGTGACAGTGTTTGCAAACATCAAGAAACGACTCTACAGAAGCCAAAAGGGAGTACTCTATTTGCATGCAAATTCATGTAAAAAATTAATCCTCACGTGTTTCCAGAAACATGATGCATGCAAATACAGTACTGCAAGCCTATGAAATTTGGCTTAAGAAATGCAGACAACTGTTTTCTACGCTGACTGGGGAGCGGGGTGGGAAGGGGGGGGAATCTGACAACGTGCCTTCCTTTCTTTAACTGTTAACGCCTCATTCTAAATCTAATATTGATCCTTAATTTTTCACTGGCACTTTGACTGCAAGAGAGCAGAGCGCAAACAGGAGCGGCAAAGACAATCCATTTATTTCCCCCTTTCTTCATTCCTTGGGTCAGCTACTCCCTCTCAGAAGCGGTGCTAGACCTGCTTGAATAGCTGAGAATGAACCTTCCACAAAGTGTGGATTTACTTTTACTAAATCCTCTAAGTATTAAAGCTCTTCACACCATTTGGTCTTGAAGTGATGCAAGAGCGAGGTGTGGACACCAGTGACAATAAAGAACCATCTGGCAAAGTGAACTCCAGGCAAACAATGACAAGCACAAGTGAAAAGAATTGCAATGATTTCCACAAACATGTGAAATACTATAAACTGTGTGACTTAGCAGCTTCCTCCTCCTAGCAAGTAAATAAACATGTCTGCAGTAGGCTGTTTGGTTCTGTCTTTTATATGAGCTGAGAATACGCAGAGACTTCTACCCCATTTGCGTTCTGCCTTTAAAAAAATATATGCAGATCGGTAAGCAAGAGGGGGGGGGAAAGGCGAGAAAGAAAGAAAAAAAATAAGAACTAACCAGACTTCACTTTTTCTTGGTTCTTTACTGTCAGGGTGATGTACTGGAAGTCTTTATTTCTTTCAGCTTGGGCCCCTCAGTAGTTCATTCTCCTTCCAGCCTGTTCTCATGCCTTTCTTATCACCTGCTGAGGCCTTGATCATGGACAGAGCAGACAAGCAGCAGGGGACAATTAGAGAGGAGTTCAGACTTTGATCATTTGACCATATGTGAATACAACAGCTGACCACATGTTTTAAAAGACAACTAACTTAAAAGTATTAAAAAAAAAAAACCACAAAGCAGGCATAGATACTTAAATTTACATTTTAATTATCTGGCACAATAGTGCATTCAACTTTGCAGAATATAGAAAATTTTTTTTCCCCTGAATGTACACATCTCAAAGAAACCCAGCACTTTTCTGCTTCCTCAGAGCCCAAATAAGCCTGCTCTCACCAAAATAAATATTTAGATTATTTTTAAATAAACAAACATATCTATCTAGTAACCTGCAGCTCCTACTCACAGATAAATTCCCAAATAGTTTTTGCCCTGCAGACAGCCCAATTTAAATGGAATTACCCAGTATTACTTTACATTTAGAGCCACCATGTATTTAATAGCGCACACCCCCCCCCACCCTGAGTACTTATATAAGTGATTTAATTTTTTTACCCACAGAACCTGTTAGCCTTTAAAACCTAATACAGAAATACAATAGGATTTAAGTGTTCAGCTGTTGTAGGGTCTCAGTTGACTGCTTACCTGCCTGCTTTTTCTTGAAAATAAATTTAAAATATATATAATCATTTGCATACAGTGTTACTTTTGTTAAATCTTTAAGTTACCAGAGCAGAAGGGTCCAGTTGTGATCAGTTTAACTGCAGTTCCCTGACCCCACGTACCAGGGGAAAAAATCATTGTCAGAATATTTTTCTATACAATAGCATTTTTATCATCATTTGGGGAGATACGCCATCCACTTATCTTCTGCACCTACCAGGTAATTAACATATTCATGAAATGGCTATTTACTCTCAAATAGGAGGATAATAGAAAAATAACACTAATTGTTTTGACAGCAGTTTGCTTAGGAGTTCTCTGAGGCAACAAATGTTGCTTTTGTAGTTGTAGGAAGGCAGAACCACTCCTTCTCATAAACACTTCTGACTTCGCCTTTCCTCTTCTCTCTGAATTTTGGACACTGCCAAGGAAAGACAGTGGCATTACCCCAAGGAAGAGGATTTAAAAAAAAAAAAAAAAAATTAAATTCTATTTGGTTTTGTTTGGATAGCAGCTGTTTGTGTGTTTTTATCATAGTGCAAACCACAGCACTTCGGAGCTCCAGATGCCACGTGCTCCGTGCAGCACAAGCAGAACCACGCCGCACACCGACTAAGTGAAACCCCGATACCTAATGGTGCGTGAAGGGCACGTACATCATCTTTTAAGAGGCTCAAGCTATTCCAACGCACAGCCTCTCAAAGGCTATTTTTTTTAATGTTTCTCCAACTGGACTATAAAACGTCTCCTTCCTGGCCCAAGTCTGCTCCTAATGAGGAGAGAGGGGTGAGTGCCGACAGCAGGCCGGGGAGCACGCTCTGCCCCTGCCTGGCTGCTGCAGCAGGAGATGGCACCACCAACTGATCCACATGTGGGACCAGAGCCTTTGGCACAACAGGCACGTGCTGGCTTTGCGGCTGTGCCTCCCGCTCAGCCATGCTCAGGATAACTGCAAAGCAGTGCCAGCATCCTCGCTTCTGCCCCAAAGCAAGCAATACCTCGAGGTGGCTTTAGAAGCGGCCAAGACCATGCTCCAGCAAATGGCAGTCACTCACATGCTCACAGCTCTACCAAAGCCAACGGGCTGCCTTGGACTCACCACCAGCCCCAGCAATCTGGCTGTGCAGGACAGGAACGTGACGGCCATTTTAATGGCACATTGCGTCTCCTTGCTGGGATTCAGAGACAGAAGAGAAGGAACACAGCACGCGGCTGGAAGAGGGGAGTAAGCTCAGAGAATCGAAAAGGAAACCTCTCCAAGCCTGGCAGCTTATCAAAAGGAAAAAATAATCAGCGCGATGTTTGTCTGCAGCCCACCAAGCCTCTCACTCACAGCATTACAAGATATTAAAGCTAATCAAATATGAATTTTCAGCAATTTGCCACTTGCTTTTCAGCCTGAGGCTAGGAGGTGAGCAGCAGAGGGTTTCTGGGCTTCCCCAGGTTACCCTGGAAGGAATTTGGGGTTGGTTTTAAAACCAAAGTTTGCCTCCTCAGCACCACACAATGGCTCCAGCACTCAGAAGCAATTGTTCTCACTGAGCATCTTCCTGCACCTAAGGGCTCTCCGCAATAAAATATGAATGCAGTATTAATTAAATATAGATGCAATTTCCTCCTCCTTTTTCTCCTTAGCTGCTATCAAGAACATTAGTGCAGGCGCCTAAGGAAAGCATTGCTAACGGAGAACATCTGCCACACTAATTAAGCACCATGGTCTATCGGCCAGGCATGTGCCCAGGCACCAGCCACCTGACTTCTCCCCTCGCAATCCATGCACAGAGGCTCCAGGCATGTGGCTCAGGGTGTGCAGCTCTGGATTGCGCTCACCCAGATGCTTTGCACTCACTCAACTTTAAGTGCAGGAGAAGACACCATTGACTTCAGAAGAACAGGATCACCACTGACCCCCAGTGAGTTTTGATTTAGCTCCTTAAATGCAACAAGCATTGTGTCTCTGTGCCAAAGCCACTGCTAATTGTTGAAGTTTGCGGAGCATGTGGAGATACGCTTGGCAGCATTGCCATCTTTGGGAAATGCTAACGGAAAGCTACTGCCAAGGAATAGCATCACTGTGTGGGAGCTGCCAAAAAATTCCTACCCCAGCAGACTGTCTGTTCAGAGTGCTCCAGCAACACAAAGCAAACTCTGAGCTGATGGCTGCATTTAGGATGCCGGGCCCATCCCCACCTTGGAGCCACTGAAAACAGGGGGTTAAACGCTCCCTTAAGAACAGCAAACCCAGGGAGCAAGAGGGAAGGATCCTACCATTTGCTTCCGCTGTCAGAGGACTCCAACACCCATCCCCTCCAGGCAATTCAACAGAGCCTTCTACTTCTGAAATTGAATCACTGGGAGAAAAATATTTTAAAACAAGATTCAAGATTGAAGAGGTCAGAACAGGGACAGGGCATGACTGGGACCTCATAGGCCACTGGTTGCCACACTCACGCAGGAGTGGGGAGACCTGCATTCCCATTGCTGCACTGTGGCCAACGAACCATTTCTTGCAATGCCATTTTCTGTACCACATGTAAGAAGCCTTCCTCCAACCCCATCACCACCACCTGCTCCCAGTTTAGCCAATTACCATTTAATGTCCTCCATCTGTACAATAGGAGCAGTGGTACTTCCTGACCTCACAGGTATGCGTGTGTGTCTGCATGTGTGAAGATAAATATATTAAAGATTGGGAGGCATTCAGGTCCCAGGCCAATGGGAGCCATATAAGTGCCAAAGAGACTAAGACAAATGAGGGCCATATAAATAGATGGCTGGAGAGCTGCAGCCCTGAGGCTACAGGCAAGAAAGGGGCAGAGGCAGGGACCATCGCGGGAGAACCGTGGGAAAGAGTCCCGTTTGAAGTATCTAACAGAGCACGCGAATGCCAAGGGAACGTGGAATAAAGCCTGGCTCCCTCACACTGAGATGCTGTGCTGACACCCCTGCCATCGGGAGGCAGCCCATGGAGGAGGAGGTGGGGTTGTCAAAATAAGCCCGGCTTTAGATCAACAGCTGGATAATGGAGCAGGGCCACATGCATGAGCCCTCCTGTGGCTTCTGCAGAGACATCAGTGATGTAAAATGAACCGCAGCACTCAAAACAGCTCT
This sequence comes from Zapornia atra, assembly GCA_013400835.1. Classification (NCBI taxonomy): domain Eukaryota; kingdom Metazoa; phylum Chordata; class Aves; order Gruiformes; family Rallidae; genus Zapornia; species Zapornia atra. The sequence continues at coordinate 72,423 of VZTU01022381.1, read as the reverse complement.
CAGCAGAGACAGGTCGCAGGCTCACCTGGCACTAAACCCCTTCTTGCTGCAGGGAAGCAAGGACTGAGCAAGCAGAGGTGTCCCCACTCACTCCACAGGTAGCTCCAAAGCACAGGGATAGTCACCAGGGACAGATCTATCCCCTACCTGCCTCCAGGTCCCCGGTCTTGGGTGGGTGGACTTCAGTCTCCACCTCCGTCAATCCTGCTGCGAAATGCACTTTATAAAGTGTCATAAATCATAAAACACATCTCCTTCTCAGATCCACTGCCTCTTCTGCAGCTACTGAGGAGGAAAAAAGGCACCTGGGAGAAATCTGGCCCACAAAGGTTCACAGAAGACTGCACACAGCGCCTTGCTGGCAAAGAAAGAAAAAAGAACAGAGGAAAGGTAGAGACTGTAAGGGGTTAGAGGGAAAAGCAGCAACATCCTTTGAGAGCTCCCAGAGCTTTTCTGTCTGGCAAGCTTTGGGGATCTCTCACAGCTTTCAAGAAGAAGGAAGTAGCATTTTTCAGGGAGGAAAAAAAAAACCCTAACATTGAAGGGCTACAGATTCGAACCATCAATATATTTATAAAGGCAATATGATGATGATTTTGCCACAGCGGGTCTTTAAAGCATCTCCCATGCCCCCAGCTGGCTAAGCAAGGGGAGAGACTAACGGGAGCTGCTATCTGTTTCTTCTCTGGTACACCCAGATACTGTTAAAGCAGCATCTCTTCTGGGCTTTATTATTTAACATATTTATTAAGGCAGTACCCAGAGGCCCACCCAGGTCTTCAGTAACATACACACATGCAGACAGTCCCACCCCCAAAGATATTTAAAGGCAAAGCACAGAGCATAGCAAGGGAGAGGGAACTGGCAGAGGGGTAGTAACAGAAAATATATCTTTAAATTCTGAAAGACTCAAAGTGGGGCCACACAGCTGAATAAAGGACAGCAGATACACTTCAGTGAGAGAACTCTAATTAGCTTATCAAAGCACAGGTTCATACACACCTATGTGGGAACCAAACTGTGATAACAGATTTTCCCAGTCTAGCAAAGGCCTAACAAACTGAAGTTAAACACAGCCTGACTAGCCTGGAAGTCAGTCATTCACCACAGGTGATAGCGATGCAGATCCATCAGGATGGTTTTTCAGTGAAGACAAAGCAAATTGTTGAGAAAAACATCCTAGTTCAAACAAATTAATTCATTTCAGGAGAGTCCTATTGGCTGTTTTGGAGGGGTGATCACAACAGAATTAAACACACTTTTCTCTGTACTGCAAGGATTAATTGAACTGAGAAGTATTTAATAGTGGGGTAAAAGATGGCCCAAAAAAGGCATGAAAATGAAGCAGCAATATGTATCTGCTCCTGTTTGTTTCACAGGGAGAAGGAAGAGCTTTCTATTGCTCTCCAGGGTATTAAACTGTTTTAAGATAAAAATTAAGTTCCTCAAATATTCCAGACAGAAATATACTGATATTTAGAGGTTTTGCCTGGGGCTTAGAAAACTGCCCAGCACTGCCACACTCTATAAGTCTTCAATTTAAACACTCCTTCCACTCTCCCAAGAAGAGAAGAGAGATCTGAATTCACTGAAATTCATATGGATGCAAAGCAGAGGAAGCTTTTTCTAGGAGAATTAATTTTCCTTTTTGCTCTCCTCAAAGAGACTGATGCAGCAAAACCAAAATCCCCACACATCCATAAATGACGATAGGGTTGTTTAGGAACCAGATAACCCAGATAAGTTTTGGCCTGCTTGATGCTGGCTGCAGGGATTCGAGGGTACCAGCTCTCAGCTCCATCCAAAACCACCATGAATATACAAGCTTAGGAAGAGTGTAGTTTTAAGACATGGAGTCATTTGACAGTATGATCAAATCTCTTACAAAACCCCAATGAATTTCCTGAAAAATACATCTGTAATCCTGCTCCAAACCTTCACTGTTTTGTGGCAGTGGGTTTGTTTTTTTTTGGAGGGTGGGGAGGGTTTTGTTTGCTTAGTCTTTAACCTATATAAGACCACTAAAGCTCTTTAAAGCCCTCCAAAAACTGGAACTTGAAGGAAAGACCAAAAAAAAAAAAGCAGTGCATCCCACTACTTATAAACCACCAGCCTCCCTGTGCTGGGTCTGCTGAGCTGGCTGGGATGAGTTCAGCTAGTAGCACAGGACTTGACCCATGTACCTCCACCAAATCACGATGGATCTTTTTTAGGACAGGCATTAAACACGCCGTGGGTCTTTCAAGGTCTTTACCTCACTTCTGTTCTTGTATTAAGTATGTTCCTGAGTTGCAATGCTAAAGCAGCAAAAGCAAAACAAGGCCCTTGTTTTCACCCAACTGTGCTAAACTGGTTTTCCCACAGTCATGTAACACTGTTAAAATCCATCGCATTATTTCCAGCATAAAAATCATCTGATGTAGAGGAAAACACAGTAGCAAAGTCCAGCAGCTACCACCCTTACTCTTAAAACATAATAAATCAAATATTTCACCTAGGCTTAGCCAAAAAAATTCAGCCAAAAAAATAAAACAAAACCTCACAGTTGCTTAAGCCTCAGGAAACATTTATGCTGTTAGAACAACGATGCCTTCACCAAACAGGGAAAGAATTGAGGTTTTACAAGAGGCAGGAGAAAGGACTGCCAGCTAGAAAGGAGATCTTTGACAAACAAACCGCTTGCTCCAGGGCAGCAATGGGAAGGGCATTAGTGGTTTAAGAGAGAGGGATGCTATGTACATACACCCTCTCAGAGCTGGTCCTTAGTTATTAATCTTGAAAGTAAGAGTCCAGTGTGCCAGGAGGCAGAGCTCTCCCCCAGGTCCAGTCCTGCCATTTCTGCTCTGCACAATTTTGATTAAATCCATCAGATAACACTACAGTACACAGAGCCTGTGGTGAGGATCACTGGACAGCCCCTTTGTGCTTTCTGCCTACTGAAAGGAACCACAGGAGAAGCAATCTCTTGCCCTCTTCTTGTAGAGAAACATAATTCAGTCTCTCTTAAAAGTTCCAGTTCAGTTTTTCCTCTCCCTTCAAGACCAGCCAGGCTGTTCCCATGTTCTTCAGTCACTCGGAGGAAAGCATCACACCCCCTCCCACACACAACATGCAGACTGAAGGCAAACGGAGTACCCTGGCTGCATCCTTGCACAGCCAAGGGCTGGTCCAGCTAGTTCATCTACTCCCTGACCAAGCTGCAGGCTTACATGGAGCTCATTTCTCTTTGTTTGCCTTCACAGGCCCAACAGCAGCATACAATGAAAGGGCACATCCCCAACAGGGTCAAGTGAGCCAAGACAATAAGGAGAACGAGATACACAGAGATTCCCCCTCCTGCTTTTGTGGCATTACTCTTGATTTTTCAAGCATCCACAGTTACAGAAAGAAGACTAAGTTTGAGGAGAAATCAAAACTTGTCTCTTTTCTTCAGGCTTGCATTTAAAGAAAGAGGGGGAGGGAAGAAGAAAATAAAATAAAACTCTTGGTATTTGTACTTTCTGGTTTCATATTTTAGAAAGCCAGACTAAAAATAAGCATGGCTAATAGGAGCTGTCAGACTTCCACCATCGCATCTCGCTGCCTTCTCTGAGTGACACATGCTGACAAGGAGCTCCTGGCATCGTCCAAAGGAAAAATCAAGGCAGAAGGTGAAAACCGAGCTGAATCCGAAGGACTTGGAAAGCTCCCACACCAGCAGATCCTTAACAGCTGAAATCCCACTCGGGATCACCGGCGTCCCCCCAGCCAGGAACTCACCCCTGCCAGGCAGCGGTGGGAAGGTCTGTGGTCCAGCCACCGCTAGAGGAGGTCAGAGTGCCACAGAGAGAAGGGGTGCGACGCTTCCCAAAGCTGTGGGAGACAAATTGCAGCCTAAATTATCATAAACAGACTTAGCCCTTCTTACCTTTTCATAACTGAGTGGTGTCCTCAGTTTTACTGAGATTCAGTACTAGTTAATGCGGGGGAGGGGGAGGCGGGGAGGGTACACACACTACATGAAGCAAGACATCTTCAAATCCTATTTAAAACCCAAAGGATGCAAAACAGCCAGCAGTCATAACTTCTAGACAAGAATCATCACTAACAATACTAAATCACAACGTTTCAGAGAATTTCCGCTGCAGAAATCACGAGGCTGCAAGACAGCCCCTATTTTCTCTTTAAACAAAAGTTTCTATTCCTTTCTAATACCTCACAGAAAAATCTTCAAAACATGAGCTGTAAACAAAATAGAAGTTGGCAAACCAAGACAGGAGGACAGCCTTCAAAAGCAACCTAAGCATAAAAGATAATATTCACATTTTTAAAAGCACCTCATCATTTTGTGTGGATCCAAATGCTAATTTCCAGGGGTACAGGACTGCTTATTTTGTGGGCCAGGCTCTGACATTGGCAGAACAGGAAGAAAGCTTATTCTTTTGAAAGAGCGAAGACATCAGACCTCAGCCAACTTCAGACTGCTGTTTCAGAGTTGCATCTTATTTACCTCTCAAGTGTTCCTGGAACCTTAAAAAGGAGTGGAATGGTTGCTAAAGCTTGACGCCTGCCTCTCCAAAGGGTACATTTGACTGTATCCCAATTCATAAGGTGATATGTTGGAATTGAAAACTCCTAGCCATGTTCTGAGCATATTAAAATCCAAGATCCCATCACCCTGAAAGACTCACCAAAGATGCAAGACTCACCGTTATGTGCTGCTGCAATGCAAAGCACTTCTTTGAGGACAGCTGATGGTTTCATTCTCTGCAGGAGATGCTTGGATGGAGTTCCTGAATAAGGGCCACTCCAGCCAGTCAAGAAGCACATCACAAAAACAGCTAGTCCTAGAGCTCTGTTGCAATCCCCAGAAAGGGAAAATTCCCTTGGTAATACCTTAAGAATCCAGCTGGAGAGAATGGGAGAATGTGCATTATTAAGTAACTGTCAGCAGCATGAGTAGGCATTATGCACTATGCCAACTACATGTCTAATTATTTATGTCTATATACAGAGGCACACGCACACATGTGCACATAGATGTATATGTTTAGGGAGGACACCTTCTACTTTTTGGCATTGAAATTCCTTACAGTTTTTTTTCCCCACCTTGGAAACCCATGTATGATCTCTCTATGCCTTTTCCATAACAGGATCTCCACTTAAACAACAACAAAACAAAAACCTTTCAGTTGTGAAAGCAAGTCCTTCTGCAGCCCACAGTGTTAGAATGAAACTTCAGCAGAAGGCAAGCAATACATGCTTATTTTAATATATAATCTTCCCCAGGCACCAGAAACTGGTTGGGGCAACAGAAAAACAAGCAAAAAACAAGCAAACAAAAAAACCAACAAAAAAAAGGCCACTGATAAAACCAGGAACTTTTCAAAGCATCAAATTTTAAAATCCCATTAGAGAATAAGTTCTTCACCAGTCCCCAGTGTTTTCCCACCTGCAAAATGCATCACAGTAGCCAGAACAAGAATCAGGACGCACTGGGGCACTGCTCTTTAAAGTACATTTGAAATGCCAACAGCTGAGTGAGTGAAGTTATTACAAGAGCATATTTTCTGAAACATGGTATTTTAAGAGAATGGTGGCTATTTTTTAACTTTTAAACAAACAGCACTACTTAACTGTAAAATAAACTCTACTGGCTCTTGCAAATAGCTCCATCAACTCGGATTAAACAGCATACATTTCATGCAGCAAGAGGTACACCGTATTCAGTGCTGAACTTAGCTATTTTAAAAATTAATTAGGCAATTATACACATGGGGAAACTGTTCTAGTAATTTAGCAGCTTAATCAAATCCCAGGTACCAAATTATGGACCTGATCCTGCAGTTCTTATTCAAGTCAAACTCCTATTGATGTCAGTGGGAGTTTTGCCTAATTAAAGATCAGGACATACACGCGTGCAAGCTTGTTTTTAAATGATGGCTTTGAATTTAGTCTTAGGAATATGAGTACAGCTCTGAATCCCAAATCGTTGCCTGCAAGTATCTCACGTGAGACTGCACGTATATTAATATATATTTTTCCTAAGTCTGGCTCAAATTAACTTCCAGCTCAAGTCTGGAGATTTAGCTAAAGAGTCTTCCAAGCCCAATGGCAAACTGACCTAGTTTTGCTTTTTTTTTTTTAAGCAATTAGATACAGTTACAAAACAAGAAGCAGGTTGTAAAACTGTTGGCTATGAGTCATGCTTAGCAGCACTCGCTGGGTTTGTGTCATTGTTTTTGCTCAGCGCAGTCCGCACATGCTGTCTCCAAGGGGTTAGATAAGTTTATGTCATCCCCAAAAGCAACTGCCTCAAACAAGGATTCTGGGTGGCATGCCCAAGTCTATGCTGAACAGGCTGCAACACAGAAAAGCCAGGAGGAGTATTTGGGGTGAAGGAAGAGGAATAGCATCCTCTTCCACGCTCATCCCAACCAGGAAAACTGCCTTTGTAGGGCACACTTCAGGCAGGAGCAGGGTAGGCTCATGGGGTCAAGCAAGAGAACTGCCTTCACCCCTGGCTGGGCAGTTTGACGTTCCTGACGGTATCAAACCTGATGCCTTCTGAGCAGCTGCACTGACATACTCTGCTGATCTTGCCTCTTCAGATGCCTTGGTGATGTGTCAAGGGGCATACACTGAAGCGTCACAAGCTAGGAAAAGGTAAACCAAAATCCGTCAACAAGTAACAAATCTGGTGGAGCAGAAGATTGCTAAACACTGACAGTTGCCTGATTAGTGTTAGATTCTTAAAGGGAAACGCCTGCCTGCCAAAAAAAACATGGGAGCGGGCATATACCCTGCATCCCTTCTGCTCAGTGACAAGGAAGAGCAACAAACCCTTTTTTTCATTTAAGTAAAAGAGAAACAATAGTTGTCAGAGAGCTCTGGGGTGTCTCTGCGCTTGCTAAATGACACTCCTAAAGCGGGAAGGACAAGAACTTGCATGTGCCTGAAGATAGGAGGAAATCACATTTCTGTCCAATATACTGGAGCAATTGACCATGAAAAGGTTACACGTTAGGAAATAATTATCTCTAGACACAGCTACTGACAGGGTCAGTGTCCACAAGGATTATTTCCTGCTAACCCAGTGCCCGCTGCCTGGAAGGGAGGTGGGTCTCGCCCAGCGTATCCTGCGCTGCTCCAGGGCCCCACATTCCACTGATGCTAATGGCACTTGTGCACTGAGTGGCCCAGCAGCTGAAGCAGATAACCAGGAGTGAAGGGGTTAAGTGTCTGTCACAATAGAAACCTCTGGGGGCACTTGACCTTTTCACATTTTTTATTCAGGAATGAGCATTTTGTGCCTGTTTGAGGAAGTTCATCTACATTTGTCCTCATTCTTCACCCTGTTTGCTTATTGTCCCTTCCCTTCACTCAATGCCCAAGCATCCCATTAAGTACTGAGCAACCTCTGTTGATGAATATGAATTTAGGGCAAAGTTACAGAGGGGACACAAATACTGCACATTGATCAAGTGACTTACAAGGAATTTTAACATACTGAAGGCATATGTTTTTGCTAAATAGCTTCCTACACATATAATACTCACCTGTCACTGCTTTAGTGTGAAGAGGAAGAAAATCATGCATACATGAGCAGAAGAGCTACACTGGCTGGAGCAATGGCCTCAAGAGCACTGAAGATGTTTAAGTACTAAAAAAAACCCACTAACACATGGCACTGGACTTTCACGTGCTGCAAGAGAAGGCACAGTGATACCTGCCCTGGTGTTTCAATCAGCAATCACACTACAAGCCCCCTTGTCCCAAGAGGAAGGGTCTGCAAACCTCTCTGGCTGCAAATCAGACAAGGAGGATAAATCCAGAATGAGTTTGTCACCGCCTGTTTCATTTAGAAGCAGATATTCTAAAGAGGTACAAGCAATATTCAAGAGTTTGATCCTGCTGGGATCAAGGAGAGTTTTGCATTGGCTTAAATAAGAGCGGGCTCTAGTCTCAAAGCACGTGTGTCCAATTTGTTAATGTTTTGGGTTCAAATAAAAAACAAATCTCCAGTCTTCCCTGCATGGGAGTTTCAACCACATTCTTCCACTGGGGGAGAGCATCAGGGCTTAGACAAGAAAGAGTTTCTGAATGATCTAAGTGAATTGTCCTGAGGAGACTGGCATTACTGTGAGCTTTGAACACAACTACAGAGGGTCTTTTATAGATGTACTCCAGAGGGGAGATCCTTAGATGGGTCCTTTAATGCCTGCCCCCATATGCAATCCAGATGAAATTCTTTATCAGATGGGGCCCGGATCTTGCTCCTATTAAAAGTTCTGCCACTGAATTCAGTGGGAGCAGATCTATTTGTCTTAGATGCTTATACAGCTTCCCTTACCTCAGTGCCTCAAAATAATTACCCATCCTTCTTTTGAGGCAGGGGAACACTATTTTCTCCTCTCTGCACACAGAGCACAGCCAGGCCAGGTGATGTAGCTGTCTCACATGCAGATCCAGGCCAGGAAAGGAACTGAGCTCCGGGTCTCTCAAACCTTAGACCAAAGTACTATCCCTCACCCTGTCACCATCACAAAACCACCTTTCCCAACCCGAGACACAGAAGTCAGGCTAGTGCAGCCAGCTTCCTTCTCCTGTTTGGACAAGGAAGAACAGAACCACACGAGCAGACAACATTCAAGTACCTCTCACATCGTCCTGTAAATACATTTCTCCAACTGGTCCCCTTAAGGTAGCATGTGGCTGGCCCTCCTCAGCCACTGCTGCATGAACTTCCCTGCTGAGCTGTGCTACAGTCCTAAGAAACATCCTGCACAACTTGTACATCTCCAGTGGCAGCTTTCCAGTGCTTCCCAGCTTGGCAGCCCATCCCAAGACAAAAACAATGCTCTGGTAGATCAGGTGGTGTAAAACCAGCACTCTAGGGAAATGTCAGCAATCCTCATCCACTGTCCACAGCACCCAAAAGAGCTTTTGGGAGGATTCAGCAGAGTAAGAGATGGGTCCTAGACTAGAGCAAGAAGTACCTGAAGGTACCTCAGGCTCACACAGGAACATCCTAAGAGTGAAAGCTGCAGAGTCCCCGAAATGGCAGGACTCCAGCAAACTCCCACTGCGCAGCTCCCACTCACAAGGGACTGGCGTGCTCCTCCAGTCACTGCTCGCTGACAGTCCCTCCCCACATCTCCAGGGATGTGTGCCAGGACAGTGCACGCAGCAGGGAGAAGCAATAGTACCTCAGAGCACAGTTTGCTCCAGGGACTCTTGCACACCAATGTAGCCAGCCCACACTGCATAAACACATCTAAAACGAGAGACATCACAGCAGGCTCATGGAGAGGTGGCAGCATGCACTGCCATGGCAGCTTCATGTCATACCTGTCTCTGGGCCACCCAGCATGCAGGTGCACCCAATAGCTACTAATCACCATCTAGCCCATGGCTACATGAGCATTAAAAAGGAAAGTATTTTGAAAGCAAAATCCTCAATGTTTGTCATGTGAACCCCAAAAGGACTCCAGCTGGGAAGAACACTGGGCAGTCCTCATGTGCTGAAGGTGTTTGGTGTACAGAGCAAAGGCTGTTAACACCAAAGGGAACCTGGATAAGATACAGAGAAAGGGTATCTGGGCACACTCCAAGTAGAACCCAGGTTCCCCATTCCCAGCCTAATACCCCACCGAATGGCTCCCTCTCCATTTTCAAGAGTACTGACCCAAATACGTAAACAAAGCAAGCACGGGTTGTTTACTTCCAAGTATGAATAGCATGGTTTCCCCTGGGCTCCATCTTTCTTGGAATTATCTGAACTGGAAACCAATCAGCCTGTATTCACTATTGATTTATTTTCTAAAAATCTCTCATCCCTAAAGTAACAGTGCCTTTCCATGTCTCAGCCTGCTGTTTAGTGACACAGTAATCTAAAAGCTATTGATCACTTGGGTCGCTACAGCCACAACATATCTAAGTGCCTTCATGTAGGACTACATTTGCCATATGCATTCCAGAAGTGGCAGGGCTGCTAATGCAATCAAAGATATTAATAGAGATGTGACACTTGCATAGTAACACAACACAAACAAGGCCAATGGAGGCCAGCACCAAGAGGGAATAAGTGCTGTCATTATGAGAGAAGTTGCATTTCAGTTTGCATACAAGACAGGTTGCAACTGAATTTCAGCCTAAACATGAACCCAAGCCTGGACATGTACTGGTCAAACTACCCACTACCCAAGCAGAGAAGTATCATCACTGAGAGACTGAGATCTCGTTCTGCTCCAAAAGTTCTACTTCACCTCAAGTATATCCGTAGTTCACATCATCTTACGTACACTTGTGATGTTCTGCATCAGCAGTCAGGGCTGGTGTCCCCCACGGGATCTGGAGCAAGGTGTTCACAGCTCACAGGAGATCAGCTGTTGCCCAAGTGCTGTGCTGTCCAGCTCCTATTACCTCAAAGGGATGCTGTCAGCAGGTACCACCTTGGAAGTCAAGCTCCTCACTATATTTCCTCCCACGGTCCTCCACAGTCAGTATGACCAAAACCATGAATGCTCACAGTCCCAGGTGATCAGCAGAGCGCAGCAGCTCAGATGACCAGCAGCATTACCATGGACCTGCCCAAGTCACACAGAAAGAGCCCATGTTACTTAGACCAGGGCCTGTTACTGCAGAAATATGAATAGGTACACCAAATTCAGTGAAAAACGAGGTCTCCAGAGAGGAGAGTCCAGTGCATTCCCCTAGAGACATCCCACAAGCTACAAATCCAACTTGGAAGCATGTTTCCCAACACAAAGATAGCATCTCCTAAAGTCACCAGCTCTCAGCCTGCACCACATTACCCAGCAGAGCAGCAGTGAACTGCAGCTGTCCCAGTCCTTTCCTCCAAAGAGAGGAGAGACACACTTATCTTCCATGGCATAACTCAGCTCTGCAGACTGGACCCTGCCCTGCGCTCCAGGCAGCATTGTCCTGGTGACCAGGACAGGACATTGCCACCAGAGAATTACACAGGTCAGGCAAGAGGACAGCTATCCCTGCCACAGCCCAGCAGGGAGCCTGCAGACAGCCCTGCTCAGAAACACTCTTCCAGAAGCAGCTTTCAAGAGCCATTTGTAACCATTTAAAATTTCCCCCACCCAAGAAGTTTTGCACTTGTCAGTTTACCTTCTGCCACAGGTTTTTAATTTAGTTGTACGGGAAGAAACTTTATATGCCTCCAATTTATTACGTTAATGCCAGATGTGAGCACACCAGCATGTGTTCTCTTTCTGCCATGCTGCACTCCTTGGGAAAGGATGCTGGAACACTGCAGCTCCCAATACTCGAGACTGATCAGCAAAATTAGTGGCAGACCTGGAGCCAGAAGCCCCAGTTCCTCAGCACTTCCCCCAATGCTCTGGGGAATTGCAACTGGCAAAGACAATCTGCTGGCACATACTTCCCAGCCTTCCGAGCACGAGGTACCCCTGGATACCAAAGGATTAAAGACAGAATTTTGATTTGCTAATTATGAAAGATAATAAGGAAATTGCTGAAGACCACGTGCTGCCTGCTGCAACGTGAGAATGCATTCCAGCTGCTTCTGTGCAGTGACAGAAGACAGGTTATTAATGCAAGCAGCCTCTAAAGTAACACAGGTGCCAGAATTTTTCTGCTACATAGACCTGAGGTGAATGAACATGAAAAGCTGCAGCTTCTTTTTCATTATCATTGCTCAACTTTAAATCAATGAGGCTCTTTGTGCATTTCGCTGTTGGTTTATGTATTTCCTGCAGTTAAATGTTTCTGCAGCTCTCATGAGTTATTAAAGTGGAACCCAATACACAGTACCTGTGTTTGCCCTCCTGGGCATTCATTAGTCTTCTCAGTGCATCCCTTAGGATGAGCCATGCAACTCTGAACTCCACTAATATTATAAAGCAGAAAAAAATTAGCACTATTCATTAATGGTGCTGAAGAGTTTACACACATTAAACAATAAGCAATATTTTCTTGATAGCATCACCTACCCAACGCTGCTATCACTAGCAGGGCCCTTCTTGCCCCAAAGCTTAGGCTAGAAGAGATGACCAGCAGACAAACTCTGCTTGCCCCAAGCCCACTTCTCATTTTCCATTGACCCTTTAGCAAGAACTGTCCCTGAATGTCGAAGGAAAGCAACATGTGTCCTGGGGACAGCCAGGATGAGCAACCAGGCAGAGCAGACATCTCTTCTGGCTTCACTCTCTATCAGCATGTGCCCTCTGCCTGCTTCCAACTCGAAATGCTCCAAACTGAATCTAGTCCAGGACCCATCTCCTACTCTGCTGAATCCTCCCAAAAGCTCTTTTGGGAGGATTCAGTAATAAGGCACTGTTACCTGCAACCTCTTGGACGCTGTGGACAGTGGATGAGGGAGGTTGGAGAGAGGTAGGAGATGTTCTCTTCAGCCAGGTGATAGGACAAGAAGAAATGGCACAGAGCTGTGCCAGGGCAGGCTCAGATTAGATGTTAGGAAAAAGTTCTTCACTGAAAGAGTTGTCAGGGCCTGGAACAGGCTGCCCAGGGAGGGGGTTAAGTCACCATCCCTGGAGGTGTTTAAAAGGCAGGTAGGTGAGGTACTTAGAGATACGGTTTAGCATGGGACAGGAATGGTTGGACTCGATGATCTTAAGGTTCTTTTCCAACCTTGTCATTCTGCGATTTTAGAGCAGAGTCCATCCTTAACAGGACACTTGTGCAATTCAGAAGCACACACATTTGCCCCAACCAGCACTCGCGCAGCATTGTGACCTCCAGCAAAGGAGGGGGAGAAGGGGCCCCGGGCAGCTCAGCATGGCAGCGCAGAAGCCGCGGAGGGGCCCATTTCAGTTCAATTTGTTGCGGCACTCTAGATGCAAGATGAAATCTGAGAGATGAAATCTGAGCAATTTCTTGCTTCTCTTCTTTCTGGACAGTATATTAACACTATAAAGACGGCTGAACAGTGGGGCTTCCCAACTCCACTATTGTCACGGGCTATTTCAAAGGCAGTGGCTGAAATGCCCAGTGCCGTCTTTGTTGATCCTGGACTCAGGTCTCCTCCATGTTCCACTTCTGTCAAACCACAAGGCTGAGCAAATTTAAAATGAGCTTTCTTCAGAGGGGTGGAGGAGGGGGGAGCCGGGAGGAGTCCTGCCTGAGCCTGCACACAGCGCTCACCGCAGTCACGCTGCTCTCAAGTAGGGGAAGCAGAAAAGCAGCAGCAGATGCTGGTCCTCTTACCTGAAGTCCTGCACCTGACTTTTTAGGCACCAGCCATGGTTTAGGCTGTAAGAGGGTGATGGTGTCAGTCTGCCATACCTGCCACCAATGCTTCTGGTCAGACAGAAACACAAACCGTGCGGACTCTTCATTTTCCACCTACTAGAAGGTTTATTTGCCCCCCTCCCAGACCCCTGATGAGCTTCTTACAGACCATTTCAATCCGAATCAACTTGTCAAGAAAAGAAAGTGGAGAAAACGCATTAATTAAGCGGTTTTACTCATGCAGAAAAGCTGCCAGCATGAGCATTTTAAATTACCTGGGCACACCTAGCAGATTTGCATTCCCTTGGCACAGCTTTACTCTGGGCCCACAAAGCATCATCCACTTCATACTTCCATCTGAGCCAGGAACAAAAGAGGCTGACAGCCCAGCACCACCTTCCCTGCTTGGGGGCTAGCGCCCTTTTCCGAGGGATTTTGTGTCAGTTTATGCAGAAACCTTATTCCTGCAAGATGCAGAGACAGGAAGTTTGGATTCTTCTATAAAACTAAAGACCAAGGCAAAAAAAAGAGGCCTTCCAGAAACAAAGGAGGTGGAGCCGTGGCTGGCAGGGGGGTAACTGCATGCCATTGTTAAATATTAACATAAAATAAAGCAGTAGAAATGGATGTCCATCAACAGAATTAGAAAGAACTGAGTTTAAGAACAAAAGGTTTACTTATTTAAATTACAGGAGATGAAAAACAGCTGGGAACACAATTTATAGCGCAAAGTACAAAGCTACAAGACTGTTAAATGCAATTATATTTCAAAGTACTTTTCCCCCTCCATTTTAAACTAAACATGTACAATTATTTTAACTAAAATAAAACTAATGACAATGTAGCCTTTAGCTGTTCCATCCCTCCGCTCGATCGCTTTCAAATTCAGCTCATCCGTTTACATTAACCAAGTAGTTTGATTCCCTCATCCAAATGGAGGTCATCCTTTCAGACAGGAAACTAAAGCTTGGGGAAAGGAAAAACACTGTGAGCAAATCTTTATTTTTAAAAATTACCTCTTACTACTAAATTCACAGACCTTACACTGTACTTCGATATTTCCCTTTATCCCATCTCTGCACAAAGGCAGAGTGGAAAAGTAGCTGACTAACTTTTCCTATTTGTTACATTTGATTTGTACATTTGGTCATAGCAGGGGTGCCTATCAGTAAAGATACTTAAAGATATTAAGTTATGCGGCTTTGACATTGGGTTTTTTCCCCCCTGCTTGAGATAAAGAGCACCAGTGTCCAAAGCCATCAGAGCCTAGCCCTGAGATGCAACCTGCATCGAGGGCAAGGTTTGCAAAACCACCCAGGACTGCCACTGTTACGTGCAAAACTGTCCAAGGGAAAACTCTGCTTTCACCCAAAACATTGGCTGGTTTGGGGTTTTTTTGCACAGATGCTCAGGAGCAGCTGGCTCAAGGCATCTCCATCACCAGCTCCAATGAGTCCTATTAATGGTATTTTTATTTCCAGGTGTTCCCAGGACTGAACCACACAGCTGGACCCTGTCCTGCAGAGCCACCTCTGTCTCCTGAAGCTGCCCCTTGTGCCTTACCTAATTAGACCCTTAATTTAGGAGGGGGGTGGGTTAGACTTCAGCATAACAATGGGTTTATTGCCACCCAGCAGAGGTGCATCCCTAATGGTCACTGCTTAAGGCTAAGGAACGTTCAGAATCAGAGCAGAGAAGCTGTCAGAAAAAGCAAAATGCTACCCCAACCAACTTTACCCCACTATTGGCTTCAACAACAAAGTTCAGGGCCTTGCTCACACGTCAGTATATTACACTTCTTTACGTTTCCTTCTATTCTAATTTTCACGCTTAAAATATGTTCAAGGGGTAAATAAAACCCCTTTGTCTCAGTAAAAAAACAAACCCTTTCATTTATTACAAACTTAAATGGCTTCCAACTCCATCCTGCGACACGTTTTTCTTGGTTTAGGTAATATTAAAAGGAAAAATATATTATTTCAGATGCCAAATAACTGCCAAAGAAAAAGTAAAATCAGCTACTTGGACAGATCTTTTTGAAGTCAGGAAGATACTTCAAATGTTCAGGGCTTCAACAAGCCATTGGTTTCAATTCACCCAAATAAAAAAAAAATAGCAATTCACAAAAAATGTACCAAAAGACACACCAGCCCATGCTAACCAGCCATAAAAAACACATATGCACATATAAATTAGTTTATGTTCTTGTTCTGACAACAGCCTGTACCAGATGTTTCAGAGAAAGACACAAGAAGGCTTGAATTAGACAGATGTGAGATAATCTGCCTCCCACCATGGGTGTCTTCCTAATCCCTTAAAACCTGAAGCAGAAGCTTGAGCATCTTTCCAAAAAGCATTGCAGCAGTATGTGTGTGTGCATTTATTATTAAAGACAAAGCTAGCAGTGACATGTTTTAGAAGTCCTGATTTCAATTACTTGGTTTTGCAAAGTTTTGGACTGGAAGTTTCACACTGGCTACCTTCCTTGGACTAAATTTTTGCAGTCTCTTTTGATAGTTTCTGCAAGAGATACTAAGGTATTTTTAATTAAGTGGCTTGAGGAACATAAATCATTCCATAAACATTATTTTTGCTGACCATCTCAAGGCACAGATTAATTCCCAGCAAAACAGTCCCCCAAACTTCAGCAGCAGGACTTTGTAGGTAACAGGGATTTCACTGTGCCTTTTGCTAGTTTAAAAGAAGAAAAAGAAGGAAAAAACCCAACCCCAACATTTGGCCAGGTTGTAAATCTCTGGGGGAGAGAGACTCAGCATAGTCCTCTTAAAACACCATGTGCACAGAGCAGTTGCCAGCCTGGCTCAACAGGGGCCAAGCTGGATTTGCTCCTTCCCTGCTCCCCAAAGCAGCAGAAGAGTTAGGATGCTGCCACCCCCAAGACCCCACTGCTGCTGGTACCAGCACAAGGGCTGTAAAACCCACATATGGGAGAGAACAAGCCAGGGAGAAACAATGAGAAGAAGCTGGAAGGTGGTAACTGCAGATGAGGGACCCGTACTGCAGCTAGGACCCTGGAACATCACCCAAGGACTCAGCTGTGGTACTCATGAGAGTAGGGAGGCGGTGGCTGGAAGAGCCACCATGACCTGGTGAATTCTCTGAAGGTGACTGAGGACAAGCACAGAAGCAGCAAGTGCAGGGCTTGGTACTGATGGGACAGGGCTGTCAGAGGGAAGAACTGGAGGAATCCAGGAGGAAGGTGCTGTGCTTGAAAAGGCAGCAAGTGCAACAAGACTGCTCCACTGCAAGGACTGAAACAGAATCAAGGGCTCCTCCATCAGCCCTGCTAAAGGGCTTCAGTCATCCCCAACCAGCTCACACACGAAGGTATTGCCATATTTTTCTGTTTGTTCTATTACAGGTTCAGGAAGCACACAAAATCTGTCAGGACACTGAAGTCTTGGTTACTACAGAGTTGCAACACTTGGATGCAGATGCATCAAAGAGCAGATCCCAAGGGAAAAAAAAAACCAATCACCTGAAAACCACTGCAGTGCCTTGTGCAGGGGTCAAGTCAGTATTACACAGACAGCTCCAACACCAACACTACTTCACACTTCTTTGGGGGTTGGATCCAATGATCTCTTGAGGTCCCTTCCAACCCCTGTGATTCTGTGATCTCTTCACTTCCATACAAACAACAGACCATTTCTTCTCCCCCCCCCCCCCACCCCCCAGTTCATCTAGGTGTTTCATTCAACACCAAGATTTCAGTAGGGTTCCCATCCATCCAGCTCTGGTGGCCATGAGCTGCTCAGATGAACACTTTCACACACCAGCCTACACTCCATTCACTGTCGGATGGAACAGTAGGTCAGATGACAGGCAACGAGGACCTCGTCTCACACACATGGCTTGTTTACACACAGTTTTACTGGCTTAACACAACATGGAATCTTAAATCATTGCAGCCAACAAAAACAAAGGGCTAAACAAGAGATGGTTTTGTTTAAAGTAAGTGTTATTCAGGCCTATCTTAAACGGATTAGGAACAGACTAAATTTAAGTTCTCTGTTGGACCGTTCCACCCTGTCTGTTGGTTTAAAAGTGAAAATACACATGCAGGCAATCCACAAGCAAGACAGTTTTGGCCAGCATACTTCAGTAAAGAAGGCCAGATGCTCAGATGCTGAAGCACTTGCTGCCACAGAAATGGAAGTCATCTCCTACCATTTAACTGCAAACAAGATGCCGACAACATAAGGAGGTGCAAAAACATTTAATATAGTGTCCTGACAAGGGGGAGAAGAAATCTAGTTCCCAGGAGATTACTACCAGAAGAAAAGCTTTGTTAAGACATTGTTAATTTTGCAAAATGAACTGTAAAGTATTCAGTACAATAATTCCAGATATACCCTGCCCAACAGAAACAAAAGGCTCCTCTATTTTTTCCTTAAAGAGATATATTGTATTTGCTTTTTATTGGGTTTGAATATTAATTTGTTTTTTTAAAGTTGTAGCTCTACACAAGTTTTTTTATGTCTGAAAGAATTCACAGCATGAACATATGAAAAAGTCTGGAGTCTTCCTGTATTTCCCTGCTACATCCTATAGTCTATACACCATGGAGACAGCAAAAATCTCACCAAAACCAGGAACGCCTTAATAATAAATAAAAGCTTTCCTGTCACTGGAAAATATTTTCACCACAAAAAAAAAGTAATGTATTTTTAATTATAAGGTTGAACATCTCTCTTCATCATGGGGATGTTTGCCTCCAAGTGAACCCTTAGCACGGATCCATCCACTCAAGCACTGGGGAAACACACTGAAGTAAGCTTCATCTTCCAGCAGTGCAGCCTATTTGCACCCAGGCTTCTCATGACTGATTTTTCTGAGTCTGGATTGAGTTTTGAGGTCCACTACCTGCCTTGAAATGGTCTTTGCACACACACACGCCCCAACAAAGGTTGAATTTGATTTCGACAGAAAAGCAACCGCTTCATACTACCTTCCCCTAACATGACATTTATGAGTATGTCCTGCACAAGACTGGGTGAAACGCCTGGTTTCTGCATCCTCTCCAAAGGACTTTTAAAGCACAGAGTCAAAAGGCAGCACCACACTGAAATAGGAAAGAACTTTGCACCAGGTCCCCAGAAACTGGTGCTGAGGGCAGGACAGCAATGATGGGAGCACACACACACACACACGAGCACAAACTGCATGCCACCACACTGCTGGGCCACCAAGCCCCCCATAAATCTTCCCCCTGGAGCGACGAGAAGGGATGTGATGAGAAGG
This sequence comes from Zapornia atra, assembly GCA_013400835.1. Lineage (NCBI taxonomy): Eukaryota > Metazoa > Chordata > Aves > Gruiformes > Rallidae > Zapornia > Zapornia atra. The sequence continues at coordinate 53,934 of VZTU01022381.1, read as the reverse complement.
ATCAGCCCACACGGTGTTAGACCTTCGTCATCCCTCTCAGACAAGCACCAACCTTGGCACCAGTAAAGCTGCTGCCAGACTGCACAGGGCAAATGCTCCGAGCGTGATCCTGGTGTGAAGGGGGAAGAAAGATGGTTTAACGGTGTCCACAAATGATGCAGGCTCCACTGACTAAAGCTGAGCTGCATTCTCTGAATTACACACCAACCTTTTCATGTACCTTCTTTCAGGTATGTACTAATTTTAATATTTTTTTCCAGCTTGGCTACCTTATAAACCTTATTGCTGATTTTCCACTCTTAAATAACAAAAAACAACCCTGCAAACACTGTTACAGACCACAGCAAAGCATCTGCAAGTTATAAAAGATTTAAAAGCTTTACATTTAAACCTATCTATTGGCAATAAAACATACTCCAACAAAAATGCACTATTTGAGACAGATGTTTGAAATATGAATGAATGTTTGAATATTCAGTTTTAAATACTCATGATAAAAGAAGCTGCAGAGACATGCCATTGATCTAATACTTGTTTGCACATTCCTTAGGGCTATGCATGAAGCATAATGGGATTTCTATGTTCCTAAACAACAAAAGGTGTAAAAAAATGCCTTTTCAGTTGCAAACTTTATTCATTTATTCCTGTGGCAAAAGAATGCAAATCTCAAGTCATTTTTTTGTGCCCTGACATCAAGTATCCGTCACACAAAAAAGTTCCTTAAAGACACAAGAAGAAAGTTCAGAATAAAGTCATGCTTCAACCCCCCACGTCTCTTAAAACCAAGAAGAAAAGAAAAAAGTTTTAAAAAAGGAAAGAGAGAGAGAAGGAAATTTTATTTAACTCAGTTGTACCTGCCAGGGGAAAGCAAAGGCTACTGAAGTGAGTGACTCTGAGCTATGTACATCAGTAAGAATGGGTTTGCAAGGTCTGAGTGAAATACTTGTGTGGGTATGGTCAAGCCTTCGGTGTATCTATGGCCCAGCACACATCCTGCTCAGCAATGTGGGGACAGAACCTGTTCACAAAGAGAAGTGGCAAAACAACTCCACATTAAACCATATGATGGTGGCCTAATCCTGCACAAAGTAGTATTCCCTGGTAATACCTTTAAGTTTTGCTTTTTCGATCTTTTATTTGTAGAGTGGGAGTTTTTAATTTTTTTCCTTTTTACCATGAAATCGCAGATGTATAAAATTAATACTAAATCAGGAAAAGAAAGAATGGGGTGGTGGGATGCGATTTCAAGGAGGAATGTAGGGAAACAGTGTTAATGTCAGAATCAATCCTTGAGCTATGAATAACTTAACTTCAAAGCTGATGCTACTGTCTGACTGAGCACCCTATGTCTTCAAGGAAGATAAAGTATGTAGTCAAACCAATGTTTAATTCAGATTACGCAGAACAATACAGAAACTTGACTGGAGCCAATTAAACTAAGCTTTCACTGACTGATAAAAATGCCATTTCGCATCCTTTCTGTGTGCAACAAGGAGCCACTTTGTGTGTTACAGTTCTGAACCCACATTGATTGACCCAAGACGTTTTTGTGCATAACACATCCATACCAGGGTTTCAATTATAACCTTTGATATTCTCCTTTCAAACTGGGAAGAACCTTTACTTCTATCTGGGGCAAACCCCATAATCCTGTGAGGGCTATGCAGAAGTACAGAAGATATTTGCCAATGAAAAACACTGTTTCTGTAGATCACTAAGAAAAACAAAGTAGTGTTTGGGAAATGCAAAAATACTTTCCTCAGACTCTGTCCATACATCAAGTGCATTTCTCCTGCCCACTCACTAGTGCAATTCCAGAAATGCAGGTGAATCCAAGCCCTGTTCCTGGCTGCATCCGGACTCTGCGTAATCAAATCCCCCCACCAACCGGTCTCTGGTGCCTCACGGGAGACATCAGCTGGCCCAGGGACCCACTATACACAAACAAGGGCAGTTGTCTCTCCACTCACATCCCCATGAAATCACAAACCACAAAAAGCAGCCCTTAATAGCTAAGCTGCCCGGGAACAGAACATTTTAGGCTGGCTTAGAAAAACATAATGAAGTATTTCAAAGATTTCAATATAAGTCCTCTGCTGAGTCATGCCTTTTTAGACTAACAGTTACTGGCAGTGTTGGCAGTGAAGACAAAAGTATTCAAATCTAAGGATTTACCCTTAACCTAAATTAAACCTTTTGGGACCTGATTCCATGACAGCCAGAAACCATACAGGTAACCCCGGGTGACTGTGAAACATTAGAAGTTAGCAGAGCTGTATGTCAAGACAGGCTGGTCACAGAGCCACCGGGCGGAACTGGATAACAAGCCCCTTCATCCCTGCAGAAAGGAGCCAAAAGGTTATGCTACAGATTACATTCTGCCCCAAGTCTTCCCCGAAGCAGTTTCCAAAGGACTGGTCCCGGTGTCCCTTCTCCATCCCTGAAGAGCATGTTTCCCTGTGCCTCAAACCCCCCACCCGTAAAATAAAAGCCACTTTACCCCTGTCCTACACACCGTCCATTGGCACGCTCTTTGGGGGGGGGAAGAGTTGCAGATAAGGGGCTTTAGGAGTAACAAACACGAATAAATACCATGTCAATCGGAAGCACTGAAAGACAGTGGGCAACCCTGGGAGGGAGGAGGGGTATGGAAGCAGCCACAACACCTTAAGCCTCAGTTTTGCCATTGGTATTAGACAACCGGCACACAAGCAATGTTAACAGCCAGCACGAAGCGTCACCAACAGGCAGCCAGGAATGGAGGAGGGAGCGACTGAGCTACTTTCCAAGGAACTCTGATTTTCCAGCTGACCACACAGCTGTGCAGCTGGAGAGCCCAGGCTGGCTTATGCAATAAGAGAAAGACAATATCCCAAGCAGATAACGTTATTTCAGAGCACAGCGGTGTGCGTACTTGGGTATTTCTCCTCCTCCCTTCACCCTCATTTCCCTTTTACTAAAATTCCGAGTCCATGCCGGTGACATCGCTTCCAGGGCCAAGGTCTGTGCCGGGCACCACTCCATCCTCTGCCACATCCCGGCCGTGCAGATGCCCCAGTCTTCCTTGGCACACACTAGGCAGGAGAGATTAACAAATTGCAGAGTAGGGTTTCCTAAGAGCTCTTCATAATGGACAGTGCCTGACTATATAGAAGGATAAAAGGAGAGCGATAAACTCTGTTGTTGTAGAGAGAAGAGCACTTAAAAAGCCTTTCAAACAAGCAATTTCCCCTCTCATCAGTGTCCTCTTGACTGCTAAGCTCTTTCTTTTGTCTCTCACCTTGAATGGTGATCAGCAATGCATGATCGGCCAAGGACATCAGCTGCAAGGCTGACAACAACAAGGCCAGCTGAAACCCCGGTGGAAAGGCAAGGCCACTCTCCTCAAGACCTGTTTGTCTGCTTCCTGGAGGAGAAGGAAGAAAAAGCAAAGAGGATTCATTTGCCTTGCCTGTTTTGGCAAAGGGTATAGGATTTCCCACCCCCCACACTAGGTTTACGTGCATCCCATCTCCAAAGCGAATCAGGGTTGACCGTGCAGGTGGCAGGAACTCTGCTGCCAAACAATTCCCACCTTACAACACATAGGGAGATTTTTTTGCTTATACCCACAAGGATTAGGGCCAGTAGCCATTCTCCTCACTGCACACTTCCTGTCCAATACTCAAGAGCTGCACTTCAACCAAGAAATTTATTCCTTGCAGTGTGTTGTTACCTTCTGGTTCACATTTATCTTGTGCTCCAATTCAGTGGCACACGCCTAACAGTGCCCAGAGCGCACACTGCCCCCAAGATCAGCCTCATGCCACAGCCAAAACGGAGGCATTTCATTCTTTAAATTAAATACTCAGTTTCTCATTAGGAATATTTCACCTGTTTTACATTGCCGTTTAACCTGACTGCATGTCAAAGGGCTTTCCAGAGTTGTTGTTAGCTATGCAGAGACTCTAGATCATTTCTTCATTAATCCAACTCCATCCAAGCAGAGAGCAAGAAACTGCGTCAAGGATGAGAGTTTTAATTACAAGTTTGCAGTCGTCTGCTATGTAAGCATCCATTTTACAACCACCAGAAGGCAATGCAGAGCACCTCTCCTCACAACCACCCAACCAATATATTTTTGGCTATACAGCAATTCCCATGAGACTGTTCAGACATATACCTAGTTCCAACTTTTACACTGCTGAGCAAACCCTTTCTCCAGCCAAAAGAGCCACTTTGCCCACAGCACAGTTAGCCTTTAACATCAGGTTTCACTAATTGATTTTATTTTTTTTTTAAAGTAATAATCTTGGAGCAACTCTGTACTGCAGCAGTTTTAGCCAGGGCGCTTTCCTTGCCTGCAGCAGGGCTTTGCCTTATTTTGAGTAAGCTAAAGCAGAGACATGGAAATTAAGAGTGTGAATGTGCTCTTCTGGACTTTGGAAGGTCTAACATCAACAGCCTAAAGCTGTTAACAGCACTGCACAGATTCATACAATGCCAGCAGAATAGGCTTCTGACCACAGAACATCTGGGAGAAAAACCAATATTATTTGGAGGCTACCAGAATCCATACCCCATCTGAGATGTGCAAAGTGATCTGTGAGTGCTGAGCACTCAGAGGGAAGTGGGACCAGCAAGGCCTCTGCTCCAATTATCCTAAGAGTATAAAAGATTCTGCAGTCAGTCACGTTCTCTGAACTGGACATCCCCAAGAGTTAACACCATCTCCACCCCTTCATTTCTCTGTGGCATCTGTGTTACACCCCCTCAGCTCAGTGTTGTCAGGAAGAATTATATTTACACAAAGCATTTAAAAGCCAGAAGCATTTAAAAAGAAAAAAAACTAGGTACTCTGTCCACAACCGAGGGTTTGTGTGGCATACACACTGTGTTTCTACACATACATCCACATGTATCAGTCCCACACATCAGAAAAACCTGGCACAGGAGCCTCGCTCATACACATGTGCTCACTGGCAATTGCACAGCAAACTTCGGTCACTGACTTGATGCAACCCTGACACTTCCACATCAGGCACTTTGACACTGCCCCAATAGGGAGAGCTGCCACGCTGCTGAGCTTCCTCACTTCAGAGCACTGAGGGCTTTCTGCATGTTCAATTACACAGAACAGCATTATTTTCTTCAGTCTTACACCAGGAGCTAGTTCTGCTCACCAGAGCGGTACCATGTTATTTCAAGGGCTGGACTTCCCTCTCGTGAGTTAGTGTATTGCTACAACCAAGTGTGTGTTGTTACACACAAAGTTTTAACTGGAACCAGCCTTGCTACCATCAATACTAGCTACCACCCAAACTTCCATCAGATGCCCCACTTCAAGAACATCTTTGAGATGCGCTTCATAAAATGAAGCCTGCCCATTGGTCCAAAGCCCAGGCAAGCAATTGTACACAGTAATTGCAGTTCACACTTTTGCTTCAGGAGTTTTTAAGCGTTTTACGCCCTGAAACAAAAAACTGCCTCTTGCATGGAAAGTTCTCCATTTTTGGTACTTTCACAAATACAAGTTCCACAAGTTGTTTCTCCAGTTTACACAGCTATTAACCACAACTGCTTAACGTTCATACTGTCACAAAGACCACAGTGCGATGCGCAGAGCAACAAAAAGTCAGAGGAGATCCTCCCCTCTTCCACTGGCTCCTCTTCTAGCCCCATGGTGGGCTACAAACAAGGCACTCTTTCTATCAGTCATCGGGGGGGAAGAAGTATAATCATGATCCTGAACCTCTCCAGCTCCCACTGACTTCAGTGATCATTCGCAGTGCTCAGGCCAAAAACCAGTATTGATCTTATCCCTTAGGGTCTATGCCCAGGTGCTACACACCATGGCTCCCTTAATCACATAGATACTTCACTCTAACAACCACTAATTTTCAAAGATACTTTGCTGGATGAAGGGAACTAAAGTAACAGTAATTTTTGTTTAGAAAACAGGAAAGGAGCACACAGAGTTTAAGTAAAACAAAGCATAAATTAATACAGGCTGATACCTTTTGTGTGTGGTCATTTTTCTGAAGAAAAAAATATGTTATCAGGACAATTTTCTGAGCAACAATGACCTAACAGAGACATCACATGGTGTACCATTTGCACAAATAATTACAGATCATTTAGATATTTGTCATCCTTCTCAAAGCATCACAAGGGAGTCTTCACTTTTTGAGCACGTGCAACTCCCATTAACATTAATGAGAGCTGCTCTCATAGACAGGATGGGTAGATCTCTTGAGAATCTCTGCATTCATCCTACCTTGTCCGGGGAAACAACAGAAATGTAATGAAGGAGGTTTCCATCACTGAACTGCCATGCCTGATTCTCAACATTTCTCATCACTTACTGCTCCAACTCCTTATGACACACTGCTGCAGTGCTACTCACCACAATCCTGAACAGGAGACCTCTGTCTCCAACTCACCCCAGAGCTGGCCTGGCTTTGAGTTGCCCCAGGCAAACCCATATCCCCTCCACCTTGGGAGTGTGGAAGAATCACTTACCAGGGAACCTGTTTCTCAAGTTCAGGTTAGTGGACCAGATCCAGATTTTCAGGTTCTAGTTTTTACTTTAGATCTTTCCAGATTTTGTGCTAAAAAAATATACAGCACTGCAGCTAGCTGGTTTTGCCAGCAATTTCTCAGTCAACCTCAGCAGCACTAGTGTCTTCAGACCTGACATATGCATAGGAGAGCAGAAGTGCTAATGCTTTTCCACCCAAGTGTAGGAGCCCTATCCCACTGAGACAGTACCAGCAGATATCTCAACCTCTCTTTTTCCACCTCTTCAGCCCTGCCACAACCGCAGAGTGCCAAGCTGCTGTTCTCAGCTACACCGGTGAGGAAATGAATTTCCACATTGTATACAAGCTTCTAAGTCAGTGGGAACCCTGAGAGAAGGAAGATGAACTGACTCACTGTCAGAATAGAGGAGCTGGCCATCATCAGGGGCTTTGGGCTCCATATCCAGTTTTCCTGTTGGGAAGGAAGCCTTTTTCATTGGTGTCTCAACCTCCAAAGTAGTGACTGCACAGATTCTCAGCAATCTTCTAAGGGATCAAGAAGGTAGCCAGTCTTTGTGAAGAGCATTTAAATAGCAGAAGTGCTTGTTATGCTTGTGCATTTAAGACGAGGCCTTTTTTTCATATCCCTTGCAATGCAACTCCAGTCTCTTGCTTTTATGTCACCCAAAACCTTATGGCTCCAGCTCACACCAGCAAGGCTGATGGAGGACACTCTCTCCACAGCAAGCCCAGCAGTAAACTTCATCGGTCTTAACCAAGTCATCAGAACTTCAGTGGGGAGTGAGACACTTCAGAGTTACTATGCTTTAAGTAGTAGCATAACATAGGACCTGAAACTCACAAGCTATTAAAAAATTATTACACTTAATTTTTCACTTTTATTAGTAGGCTCTGCGCTGAGTAGAGAGCAACAGCACTGACTTTCATGGCTGCATCTCCCTGCCCAGCCTAGATTCCTCCCCATAAGTGCCTCCTGTGATGCACAGCACTGTTCTGTGTCCTGAGAAGTCCTTCACTTACATAAAACACTAAGCTAAATATAACGCTTTCCATGGCCAACAATGGGTGATGAATTGTGTTCCCTTTATTTGTACCATTCCACAGTCATTATGAGACTTGGTAAAGAACTTTCTCCAGAGCAAAGTTAAGCCAGATCTAAGCTGCTTCTTCAAAGTGCTGATTCAGCTTGCTGGTAGTTTATCAACTCAGAAGAAAACACAACTGTGTAACCAAAGAAGATATTACAGAAGGACAGTCCAAAGAGTAAGAAAAACAGTATTTTTTTTAAAAATCTACTAAGCTGCCCTTTTACTAGTTATCAGAAAAGCAGAGCTTACCTTTAGAAAAACAAATTAAAAGATATTACTCCAGAAAAAAAGAAAAACAGCTTCCAAGATCTCAATGCCATATTAAATTCTTTCCCAAGCTCAATAAACTATGACTTATAAAACTTGTAAAATCTTTACTAGACTCTTGACAGCTCCACATGTGTCTGTGGCAAGAAGAATGGAACCTTTTGCTAAACATCTGCTAAATCTTGCATCTTGGCTAGAACGACTCTACCCGATAGCAACACGCTGTCTAACGCTTGCTGACTGTGGTCTGGGACTGCGATGGAATCCGTCTTTCTGCATGAAAACACCACGCTGCTTTGCCATGGTGCTATATCATAAGGCAGCAGCCATTTCCAGTGCTATTGCATAATGGCACGTCGCTTAGGGCAGTTGTGTTTCAACAGTGGCACATTGTTCATCACGGGCTGAAACCACACAGCTGCCAGCTACGTTTTTCCAAGGGGATGCGCACATGGTGTCTCCATTTGTACAGGCTGCTCGGGAAGTTAGGAGTCCAGCAGCTTTGTTTGGGAGCAGTCAGGGTACAAACATAGAGGAGAGCTTAAGGGAGTTCAGCCAAAGACGCTTCTGAGAGCAGTCAGAGGAGTTTGGGAAAGTAAATTTGATTGTTTGTGCAAAGTAGCCGAGATTCCTCTGTGGAATATATTTAACAATATTCTCTCATTCTACAGAATAGCGACTGCTGGTTTTCCAGGACAGACCAACACACTTATGTTAAGTGGGGAGTCAACTTTTTAAAAGGTTAGACAATGGCAGGACAAGGGGGAGTGGATTAAAGCTAAAGGAAGGAAGGTTTAGATTAGATATTAGGGGGAAGTTCTTTACAGAGAGAGTGGTGAGGTGCTGGAACAGGCTGCCCAGCGAGGGGGTGGATGCCCCATTCCTGGAGGTGTTCAAGGCCAGGCTGGATGGGGCCATGGGCAACCTTGTGTAGATCCAGGCCTGAGGTTGGTGGCCCTGCCTGTAGCAGGGGGGGTGGAGCTCTCTGACCCTTGGGGTCCCTTCCAACCCATGCCATTCTATGATATGCAGATAGAGTATTCTGAAAAACTAGTAAGTCTCATGTTTCCAAGGTCACACCACCCTGCCATTAACTGAAACACAGAAGACGCAGAGATAGGGACAGCATCCTCTCATCTTCTGGGGGGCTTTCACATCTGCTTCAGGGGGATTTTGTTCTAGAAACAAGGCATTTGGGTAGTGGCAACTTAGGCCTGGTGTAGCACAGCAATTAAACATTTCCTACTGATACTTTATGAAAGATCTTTAAGAATAATCTTTCCTTGAAACAACTGGCATTTGTTTTTTGAAGTCATCTTATGACCCTTGATAAACCTCTCAAAAAAGGACCCAAGTGTCTTGTATTAATACCAGTTGGAATACATTATTAAACCAGTTCAAAATACGGGGTTTACAAAAGCTTCCCTTGCTTATGCTCAGAGCTTTTCAGCTTCAAGGAGAAGCTAAGATTTTACATATTCGTGGGGAGATGCAGAACAGAATCATCAACATTTTCATGGTTCACTGAGTTTAGTGTCAACACACAAGACAATGTAGCACAAGAGATACAGAACTGCAGAAAGGTAGCTTTGCCAACCTATGCCCTTTAGATGCACTGGTCAGTGGTTTAGGTGTGGAAAGAAGTTGTGTGTCTACAGCAGAATTCCCTAGTCTTCAGTGATGAGATTCCTCTAGCTCAGTTGTGCTTCCTACTTTGAGATTGAAAGAAAAAAGAAACCGTGTTTTAAGTCAGTCAGCTAGACCACAAGAAGCTTCCCACTTCTTAGCCAGTACAGCATTTTGCCATCTAATACCTTTTCTAAAAAATACTTTTCCTCCTGACAGTCCACCCAAGGCCATTTATAATAAATGGGTCCCTGCCCCTCACACCTCTGCACAGCCATGTTACCCTGCAGATAACAGCCTCGTGGGTTTGACTGAGTTCTTTCTTCCTGTTGTAAAGCCTTTTATTGTCTGACATTGTCCCTAACACTGGAAAAAAGACTAATAAATCGAGTCTAACACGAGTAGTTTACCTTTGAGCACAGCAATGCCCAGCATGTTTTTTCTGATTTGCTCTTCAGCACATGGTGCATCATCAGGTATGATATCCAGAAGTGTTTCTCCCTGCATATCACAAGTACCTTCCCTTACTGGGACGGATTTTTTTAAACCATAAGTCATCTTGACAACCAAGTCAAGGAGACCTTTCAGAAAAACTTGTGCTACATCACCATGTTTATCCCACACACCTCCCTCTGATCAGATGGTGAGAGGATAGAAAGACGAAAAGCATGTCTGCATTATTACAAGACAAAGAAAAGAAGATCTCTCACATCTCAAAAAAGAAAACGCTATGGCAATCTGGGAACTCCACTGCATCAGAAGATGAAAGATAAATCATGTTATGTGAATGTTGCACATGTTGTTGTTATTATCTCCAAGAGGAGGACCCCATTGTGTTAAATACTACACACGCTCAAAATAACAGGCAGTTGCCGCCCCAGAGGCCTCATAATGTAAGATAAAAGCAGTATTGTTGTCCCCTTTTTATAAAGGGGAAGTGGGACACCAGAAGATTGAGTGACTTGAACAAGTCACTCAATGAAATGCCAGATCTGGGAATTGAACCCAGATTCGAGTCTTCATCCCACGATTTAATCCACACATCATTGCTCAAAATCACTTTTAGTCAAGCAGCAACATCTAAGTTTCAAATAGATGCCCATGATTATTTCTACTTATTTAATGAGAAAGTAAATGCTCCATCCACTGCCTGTTTCCCCATTCAATTTAGATTCCTGTAAGGTTCATATTTAAGAGTATGTCCAAAAGATGCCACACAGCCCCAAAGAAATAACGTGTATTCATTTCATAGTCAATTCCTATGGCACACTGAGTGCAATAATTCAGCCTTACCTTCCTATTTCGTTTTGTAGGACAGTGGAAGGGATTAATATGAAAATATTTATGCTGTTTCTAAGCATGGGACATGGCTATAAGATGCTGCAAAGGCTTGAAGCTGATGGAACACAGAAGAGTAAAGAAGGGTCAAAAACATTGCAGGTTAAAACACAGTGTAAAGCAGCAATCCGAAGATGCTTGAGAAGTGAAGGAAGGGAAGCTGCTGCAGGAGGTACAGAGCCTAAGGTGAAAGGCAGTGGAAAGAACACTCAAAGGGCAGTCAGCAGCAACTTCAGGAGGAGGAAGCAAGCAGAGCAGGCCTGGTCTGAGCTGTGTAGGGCATGGGAAATGAGGCTACCAAGACTTGGAAGTTCTTGTTGGCAATTCACATTCCCTAAATCCATCTTTAATTGTGTATTGCCATGTAATTACTACCAAATGGGGAAAGAATCCCTTTCCAAGAGTCCAATCAAAAAGCTAAATTATAAAGAATAACGGACAACAATGGGGCCGGGTGTCTCGGGACAGCCCGGAGGAGGGAACACAAAGGCTTCTGCTTCTGTATGACTACTTGAAAAGTCCCTTAAGGCAGGAGACCTCAAAGGCAACCTGCCTGCTGAGTACAAGCACAAACACTGGCAGCACACACAGAACTGGACCAGGAGTACACAGCGCTTACCTCACCAAGGAATTAGAGTGCCCAAAAAAGGAAGCCTCGCTAAAGAGAAAGATGAGTCAAAGGACTGGCCTATTGAAAGCAAATTAATTACATCTTCAAATCAGAGAGCACTGACATCTATCTTTAAACAGAGAGTTAAAAAAACCCCACATGCAAGTGTAGGCAGCAGCAGCATTACACTTCACAGGTGGTCACAGCTTAGAAAAAGTTATTATGACCATTGGGAATAGAATATGAGCAGTTATGTTGTGTGGAGGTGTGACATTAAGAACAGAGTTGCTCAAATTTTTCTGGGGAAAGAAAATCAAGGCATTATAAGTTGGATACCTAGAAATGAAACTAATGGCTATCCCAGCCAGGAGCTTCAAATTCCTGCTTCATTCCATCGTACGAAATAAGTTGTGAAATCACATGCTTAACAAGCTACCTAAACATTTGTCCGTTTAATACCTGAACCCAAACCAGTATTTTAAGTCTTCTTAAAGTTTTCTTCTCTTGGGAAGTTAGAGACAAAAGTACTCTTAAGTTTTAAAGCAAAGTGAGGAGGGATACGAGTTCTTTGGAGGCGCACAGAATATTAGAATTTCTAAACCTAGAAATGATGTGAGAGCAAACTCACTAACACAGAACAGCTGAAGAGATGTACACTGTGAAACTGTGACCTTTTAGAAGAGTTAAGCCCGGGCCTAATAGAAAAGCTGAGGTGGAAGACAACATTTGCACAGCAACAAGGCTAGACAGGAAGCTGCACCCTGGGGAACCATGAAGTTTGTGCAGGACGAAGAAAATGAAAACCCATAATGAAGTTCAGACACTTTGGGATGGGAGCAGGGGGGAGAGCAATACAGTCTGGCCAAACTGGATGGCTCTACTAAGGCTGGAAAACTGCCTCTCTCACAATTCAAGAGTTGCCTGCATTGCAACAAAGTTCATCCAGTGATTTTAAAGAAAATACTTGCAGACTGAGTTCTATCCCCATCCAACGGGCTTTACATACCTTCACGAGGCAGCAATCCAATTTGATTTGTTCTCAATATGTGATCAGAGGTTTGGTTTTGGCCATGTTTTAAGAGAACTAGTCATAAAAGGGCAGATGCCGAGGAGGAGGGAGCAGGGCTCGCCCAGCAAACCAGACTGCTACTTCACTAACTTGGAGGTCACCACAACTATCAGACCAAAAAGCTAATAGCGTTCAGGAAAACACCAGGTTCAATTCTTTAAAGAACAGATTTTTATCCATCCCTCTGGAGCAGAGGCAGGAAAAATGCCTTCCATTGCAGCTCTTGGGACCGAAGAGCCAAATAAACTGACACCAGAAACCAAGATGGCACTGAATGTTTGGAACTGCATGTAAGCAGACTGCTTTTTTCACTGGTGGCATTACACCATCCTCCCAGCCCAGTCGCGATCACAGAGTTTTAAATCACCGAGCTCTAGAAATTGCTATGGACTTCTCTGTCTTGAAAAAGTACACTTATTTCTTCATTTCTAGGAAGAAAAAAAAATAGATTGAGCTACATAACAGTTCTAGACACCTTTTGGCAAGTTGGGAAGAGTAAAACTATATTGGGTTATTGAAGCTGTACAGAAATTTCCCTGTTTATGTCTGACATTTCAGCTTGGTGAGTTCTGACAGCTTTCTGGCTTTTCAGCAAGAAACCAAATATTTTCAAACACTATCTCAAGAAAACTAAGTTTGCAGACTTTCTTCAGCCAGGCCTTTTTTTTTATTAAAGAAACCCAACCCAAACAAACTCTAACATAGACTTGTTTCCTCCTCCTCAAAGAATAGAGCATTTTCTTGTTCAAAACCTTCAAAGACAAGCAAAATTTTTTTTGAGATATTTCAAGTAACTCTAGAGAATATTCCTGGAAATCTCCCTTTTCCTACACAAGCTTCCATCCAGTACCAGCATCCCCATACGGTGATCTCAGTCCTCCACTGAAAAGTACACACAAAAAAGTCTGTTCATAAGTTTCATTTCTCCAGGGAATGTCGCACCAGCTCAAAGTCTGCCTACATCTGAATAGCAACGTGTAATTCTTTCACTCCTAAGTTTGAGAGAAAGATCACTCACGAATCCCAATCTTCTCCTTGGTAATACATCTTCTAGTGTTTGGGAGGGAAAAAAATAAAATGAGAGAAACACTGTATTCTCCCAGGAAAAGTCAGATCTGGGACACTGCACTAGGAAAAAATAATTGGTCCCATTATTATCATTGTCTCTAGCTTTACACTTAAGGGAGAAATATGCCTGAATAGCTGGTTACATCAGCAATGCAGATAGAGGAGAAATTCCCACAGTGTGAGCAAGTCTTCACACACTTAGAGAACGTGACCACACACAATACACATTACAGTGGATAAGAACAAAGCAACCTCAGGAAGTGTCCCCGATTGTTTTCAGCTGATTAAGGACATATGCCAACAAGCCTCTAGTTGTTCAGGGAAGGAAGCTTTGCAACTTGGGTAGGTCGAATTTACATAACGCAATTAAAGATACCGAACTGTTTGGGTCCGTATGAAAACTCGCATTCAGAACAATGTAAGGTGCAAGTTTAAGAGTTTTGTTGTTTCAGACCGGTTCAATCAAGGGACAGCTTTATCTTTCAAGTTAGAAAGAACAGGGGAGAGATTAAAAGTCAGTTTAACTAGTGTAAATAGCCAATTTACATAAACTTCAGCCATTTGTTTTGGAATCAAAACACACACAGACTTCAAGCAGTAACAGCATTATGCATCTTTAAGTAAAGATCCTGCCTGTTACTGTTTTCAGAAGTCCCTGTGCAAAGATCTTTCTGAATAAAACCAACCTCAAGGGCTCCCACAGAGCCACAGCAAGGGATGAAACACGCACTCCTCACCGCACTGATGATGCTGGTATCATCACCTCAGAGCTCAACAACAGGAGAAGTTTTAATTCTGAGTTAACCAACTGTCAGCATCACCGCAGTGTAGGGCCAGGAGTGTCAAGGGAGGCTTTGGGAACACATCACCTACACAAGGACTGTTTGCTCCTTTCCTCCTTCCCCAAGCCAGCCAGCCTAATAAAAAGGTATTACCTTTCCCTACAAATCATGCAGGCTTCTGTAGAGAAGCATTAAAGGAAAGCCACAGCAGTGTTTTGGTTTTGTTTTTTGTTGGTTTTTTTTAAAAAGATAAACTAAACATAGTACTTGGAGAAAAATGTAAGGCTTCCTGTAAATTAAACTGAACCTTTTTACATAATAGATCGCTCACAGCTATTTGTAAGGAAGTGACAAAGATGCTGCAGATCTTAAGATATTGTAGGGAGGTTCACAGATGCACTTATGTAAATATTTTCTGACAACTTGGCTGCTACTGAAAACATTTTTGAAGTTATCAAAAAGAATTTAAAGTATTTTCCACTCTAGTCATTAACTCTTTATTTGCAAAAAGGCACCACAAGAACTGTTAAGCAACACAGTCCCTTCTGCAGAAGGCACAAGCCCCCACAGCAACATGCTCCCAAAGCCTCAGCTCCAGCACTGTGGTCAGAGAGCAGTCCACTCTCAGCTTGCTGCCCCAGCCATACAAGAAGCAGGTTTTTGCATTCAGAATGCTCACATTTGGTCCGTGCACCACACAAGAAGCTTTTTGGACCATAAGCTGTCTGAGCAGCTTAGCCAGAGGCCAGGTTTCCCAGTCATGACACTGCCAGATACATCATACCAATTGAGCCAACGCAGCTAGCATGGTTTGGTGAGATGGGAAGAGTTGGGGTCTGGTCAGGCTCAGCTTCAGTAGCCTGGAAGAGCTTAGGCAGAAAACTTTACCCCAAAGCCATCATCTGTTTCTTGGCATTATGAGTAGAAATACCCCATGAGCTGGCAGGGGTCTGCCTGCATATGTAGTTTATCTGCATCACATGTGCATTGCCATCTAGCTGCAGTGTCTTTTGGAGATTATTTTTCTCTCCAGACATTTAAATAGCATAATTTATGTTTATGTTAAGCATATACAAAGAGACATCTATTAAGTGAAGACTACACAAATTAGAGACAATTAAGAGCAGGCCATTAATGGTTTGCTACATCTCTCAATCTTCCAGGAATCATTAGTGGACGCACCAGATCCTATGAGATTCGTGTTTGGGTCTCAGATTTGAGAAAAAAAGCTTTGTGAAGACATGTCTACAGACAGCTTTCCCTACTGGGTACTTATCCAAGGCACCTCAAGCATGCAAGACCGAAGGTACAACTGCTAAGGTCATCAGGAATTCACATGACTGAAAGGAGCTTTGCCACAGCTCTGTTTCAGTTTCTGATGGTGCAGCAACTCAGTGCTTTGGGCTTGGTATCAGTTGCCTGGGTTATGCCCAAATAGCACATCCTTGGCAAGGGGGAGATGGGTGGGTGTAAGGTGGGAGATGGCAGGGGTGTAAGGACAAACTCTCATTGCTAGGGAAGATCAGGTGATAGCAAATCAGTGGGAGACCACATCTGAGGTACAAAAACTGCTTGACAGCTCCTCAACCATGTAATTCATTCCTCTCCTCAGAGCTACACAGGGCAGATCTCACAGCAGAGCAGATCTTTGGGGCAATCTGCCTTCAGAGGTCAATCTGCCACAGCACTAGGGATGCTTCAAAAGTGTAAAAGACAACTGGACATATTTACAGCACCATCTCCTGACCAAGGTACCCAATTAAAAAAATCATACATTACAGAAATTAAATTGGCAATTAAATAATTTTTACCTTTTTTTGGTGTGCACTCGTGTATCAACCCCATACAGAGATTTCTGAAAGTGCTTGTTATTCTAACACAATTAATGCCTTTTAGCTGGTTCCTTTTAATTGTTATTTGATTTCCCTCTATGGGAAAGAAATATTTATAATAACCACTCACTGCACCAAAGCCACATTTAAAGTCAGGGAATGGTTCAAGCTGGATCAGCTCTCTCCCAACTGTAAAAAGTAGCAGGGGCAGCTTAACCCTACGAACACCCCACAGGTTTTTCCCCTGTTTCCTGAGCACACACATACAACTTGGAGTGCTCCAGCACTGCAGCCAGGAGACTTATTTTCCATAAAGGTGTTCATGCTATAGAGCTCTAGGAGCAAACACTGCAGTAGATGTAACTCCGACTCTTTGTCCACACAGCTGGGATAAAAATCTTGATGCTACCAAAGTCCAGGACAAAACTACCACTGACTTGAGCAGTGTCTGAATCTCACCCTAGTTTTAAAGGGATCTCATTTTTTGGCTGGCAAGATTTCAACCCTTTTTAATTCCCAGAAGCTCAACCACAAATCCCTCTTCTCCTCCCACGCAGCTGCTCTGAAACTCCCCGAGTGCCTCCAAGACAGCGGCTGAGCAGCCCTCCTTGGGAAGATGCAGGGCTTTGCTTGAAGGAGATCCCCACCTCCCCAGACTATCATCTCCCAGCTCCAGAAAGCCAATTTGTACAAATCTCGTGACTAAGAACAAGACCCCCCCCCAGCTTCTCCCTGGGAGTTTACCCCTTTCCCCCTGCCTAGGTTCTCCACATTACTGCCCACAGCAACTTGCTCCTTGCTGCTTTTCCCACACTGCAGTGAAGGGAGCACAGGCAGGACCATGGAGCTTTGTAAGTGTGCCCCATTCTGGGGCATGGTGAAGGACTCTGAGGCAAAGGACCTGGCACCACACTCAGGGATCTACAACAGTCCCATCATGTCACAGCACTGGGATCAAACTCAGAGCCTGACCCTCCCCCGACATTTGTTTCTAAATAAAGCAAACCTTAAAAACAGATAAAACAAAATCACAGTGACAGGAACAAGATAAATCAAGTATTCTCCAAACAAAAAATTAAGAACCCTGCTTTTTTGGTGTCCCCAAGTGTCTTCCAGATACAGAGCTTATCCCAACCATCTGGCCATCAAACACAGACAAGACAGAAACAGCCTAACAGAAGGCTGGATGTCAGACAGTGACAAAGCAGCCTTTAACAGGGCAAATAAAAGGATGAATGCAGCCTCCCAAGAAGAAAGCATCGCTGGGATTGGAAGGAGAAAGGAATGAAAAAGTTGAGGGAGGCTTTCAAAGCTTACAAAGACCAATATCCACCAGCCATCCACAGACTCCAGCAGACTCATTTTAGGTTCCTTTGACAAAATGGGGTAGCCCCAGCCATGCAAACAACTGGCATATCAGGGGCTGGTGGGCACAGCACTTTCAGCCAGAGTAACTGACCCTGAGAAAGCTATGTCACCCGTGGCTTAATGTCACTGGCACATCACTTTGAGTGCCAAGGGCAGCGTTAGCCGACAGGACACGGAGGAGTTAAACCCTCCCTCCACAAAGGCTCGCCACGGGCTTCACAGCCACTCCACTGGCTATGGAAATACTCCCACCCACGCCAGTCTTCAAGGGGTGGGAGACCGTGCAGCTCAGTCTGGTAGAAGAATCAAAATTCCTGCGGCTTTTCTTTCTGGCCAATCTCATCACTTCTTTACTCATGGTGCAGTAAAGCCTAGAGAGGTTTCTGTCAGAAACTGGAGCCATTATGCACCAACTACTGCTACATTCACATATGAAAAGACAGTCCTGGGGCTGAGCACTTGCCTCCCTAACATGAGACAGAGGGAATCACGAGATCTTTCCAGAACCCCAGAGTTCTTGTAGGGAGAACAAAAAACTGACAAGATGATATCATAGCTAAAATACCCAGGCAATGCAAGCTGTAATACTCAGCAGCCAAGTCTGAACTATTTGATCCTGATCAGAGCAGGCCTCCCAGGTCAATCCAGTGTTAGGTATTATGCTCCACCTGGGCACTGGCAAGGATTTCTTCACCCTGGAAGTGCTTGGGACAACGCTGTGACACCTCTGGGCTCTAGCCCCTCACTCCCCCTACATTACATTTCATCAAGGGCCATGCATTGGTGTGTCCTTGCTTCACCCTGATCCATACACAGGAGAAAAAGGAGACATTCTACCCTTGGAGAATTTTCTGTACCTTGTGGGATCCCACCTGACAGCACAGTGCCCACTCACAGTCAGTCTGCTTGGATCTCACCATGCATTCCAACCAACATGTGAAAGATCCCCACAAAAAGTCTTGGGATGGCTTCTGCTTCATGTGCGTTGCACATCTTAAGGCACAGCCTTCAGCAGGATGCTGCCATCACACTCAATAGGACAGCAGAAGTCATCCTGTTTGAGGCAGATAAAACGTCTTACATACAGAGCACTTCCAAAGATGGTCCATGGGCAGCTCCCCAAGGTGGGACAGGGCACTGGGGCCCTTCATGAGCCACAACCACCTGTCTGCAGGAGCCAGGGTGACAGTCCCCCAGCCTTTCCGCAGCAACACACTAACCAGCTCCCCATTGCCTCATCCCCCACAGTTGCAGCAGAGAACAGAGCTGTTTCAGCAGAGCCTGCCATAAGGCATGGCCCACCACATGGCCCCACGAGCCCTGGGCTTCCTAACCTGGCCCAGTCACCTCCCTTTCTGCAACAGAGAGCCCCACCAGCCCTGCAGTGCCATCCACTGAGCACCCCTCCCCAGTCCCCAAGGTGCCTCCTACCTACCCTGTTTGGCAGAACTGCTGTGCCACCACTGAGGAGGTGATTAGACTTTTCCTGAGCCCTCTGCAGACTGCTGCCCATTGATTCACCCCACAAATGTATTCCACTTCTCTTGCCAAAAACATACAGGAGCTATAAAAGAGGAAGACATCCTTCAATAGCTCCTAAAATGACTTTTGCTCCCTTCCCTAAAAAGCTGCAACATAAATTAGGGCAGAGATGGGCTGCTAAGGGAAGCTCCTTTGTCCCTGTTGTGTTAGAAAGGAAAAATAATTGTTGGCTTTCCATCAGCCAGCAGGAGCAACTGCTGCAGTGCCATGCCAAAAGGATTAACACCTCTCTGTACTTCTTTGTGGACAGCTATGATCTGCTGTTCTCCAAGTCAGCGCTTCTTTATTATGGCACGTATCAAAAGAGCACCATTGTTTAGAATATGCTCCTTATTTCACATCGGAAAGGGAAAATGATAGGAACACAGGGGCTCAAAGTTTAGAAGATGAAAAGGAAAACACAATAAAGACAGTCGTCTTTGAGCTTACGAGACTCTGACATGTCACAACTGTAAGCACTGAATCATCTCCCTGGTATACCTTGTGAACCACTTCCACTTCAAAAATAAAAATAAAGCACTAGCTCTCTTTATGTTCCTCACAAAATCCGCAGCACAGCATCGAGCTGTGTCACATTATTTCCCTTGCAGGTGACCTGGGAGTGGTTTGTAGAAAACTGGTTTCTGTTTAATATCCTGTGTTTCTTTACAAAGGATGAAGTCTGAAGGATCCTCCTCTCCCTCAAGATCTCCTTCTGTTCTCACTCACTGCCCTCAATCTACCTTGTTTCTCAACAGCATCAGGAACATTGATTACAGCCTCATCCCTCTATATTGACTGGTCTCACACCCATATTGTGATGTTTCCCAGTTGAAGGAAGCACTAGAAGCACCAAGCCAAAATATCCCTCTCCCCACCTCAAGCACTTAAGAGTCCCCAGCATTAACTCACAAGCTACAAGGCAGCTCTTGCTTCTTGTGTCACACATACCCTGCTTTTCAACAGCCTGAACTGCCACAGGTCGGGTACCAGACACTAAACAGACATGCCTACTATTCCTAATTGGGAGAGGCAGAGGCAGCACCTAGAAGATTCCTGTGTCTGCTTCCAACCAAGAGACTTCAGATGTGTTTAAGCTTCACCAAGCACACACAGACCCACTAACTAGTGCAGGGAGCCCAACACGCCAAAACACAGAAGTTTTGCCTGTTCTAGATCTCACCTGGACCTTAAACTTCACTATTTTTGTGTCCATAAGAGTACGAGGTAGCACTGCCCTTCCCTCCATCAGGATACACAGACCATCGCGACAGCCCAGCACACAGGACTTCAAACCCCTCCCACTCCAAATTCAATAGCAACTGGATAAGCATATCCTGAACCTCTGCAGCTGGTTTCCAGGGTAAAACACCCCTTAAGATTGAAGTTTCCAGTGACAATGAATTCACTGTATTCCTCACCAAGGGATTCCAACATTAAGCATTCCTGACGTGAAAGGTGCGTCTTCATGACCCTGCATATCCCTACTCCAAGAAATTGTGTTGAGTGATGAAATACCTGATCCTAGGTAATTAGGTGCAAGCCATTAGCAGGTAAACAGGGTCTTAATTTTCTTGTGTGAAAGGTGTCCACCCGTGCTTTACCTGCTCTGAACCCACTGCAGTGCCAGCCTTAGGGGATGAACATCAGCACTGCAGCAGAAACTAGTCCAGTAACCCCATTCTGAATAGGCAGGCACTGCCTGGTAGGCCTTCCCAAGCATTAAAAAAATGCAAAACCCTCCATTTAGTCAGGCCTTTGTTTTCATACACAAAAGTGAAGAGGCAGTGGGGTTCACTGGGTTGACAGGTATAGAAGAATCCTGGGTCCAATCCCAGCTTCCCCAGTGATGGGCATCTCCATTCCTTAACTCTGGTGGAGATGAGCAAGTCACAGCCATCTGAGCCTGCTGGCTGTTCCCATCTTCAGAATGCACCCTCCCTTGGGAGCCAAGCTGCGGATGGGCAGATCTGTGCACCCCTCCTCATCCTGTCACCATGCCTAGATGTTCATTCATGAAGCTACCAGTCCCTGACCCGCTCCCAGGGAAAAGTTATTACCCAGGCACAGACGGCTCTTCCCAGGTTGTTTTCCAGGGGCAGCTGCATCTCTCATCAGGGGCTTACTCTTGGCCTTACCAGCAATACAGGGGGTGCCAAGAGGCACAGACCCACTTGTCCCTCATGCAGCACAGGGGGTACAGCAGAGAAGGGCCCCGTTGCTCCTGGGTCACTAGCCCGTGGCTGCCTGCAAAGCACAGCAGGACTCCCCAGGGGTGACCAGCTGAAGGAGTTCTGAGAGCCAGAACAAAGCCCAGAGCACTAACTATCTAACTGGTAATTACTTTCTGGTGAAGACTGAAAAATGGGTCATTAAAACCATATTAAACTGTTTTCATTAATACAAAAACCTGATTTACATTTTTTTTCCCACAGAGCCATTATGTTCCAAACGCGCTGCACGGATGATTTGTTTAATCACAACCACATGGAATAGCAATTTTAAGGGCCTGTGACAATCACTTTTT
The DNA here is from genome assembly GCA_013400835.1 of Zapornia atra. Classification (NCBI taxonomy): domain Eukaryota; kingdom Metazoa; phylum Chordata; class Aves; order Gruiformes; family Rallidae; genus Zapornia; species Zapornia atra. The sequence goes on along the minus strand of VZTU01022381.1, from coordinate 32,317 downwards.
TGAACCAGGAAACCTGGTTTGCAATAATTGTCATGTTTTCTGTTAGCCACCCTTCCCACCGCTGTCATAAACCCACTCCTTTCGAAGCACACTGCCTTCCTCCTTGCACATAAAAGCAGCACAATCCACTGATACAATTAATAACACTGAATATTTAGGTCAGCGTCAATTCTATTAATTTTATCTCTTAAAGACTCGCACATTTTCTAAACAAGTCTAGCCCTTTGGGGGGTTAAACTGTAATTTGCAGTCTGGTTGTGAGTCCCTATCACATAATAGATCAATTAGGTTGAACACTCCAGTATATTAATCTTATTCACACATAGTAAAGTCAAATATGGCTAATTGCTGTATTACAATATTGCCTACTTTTCCCAAATATGTATTAAGAAAAAGGGGAGTTTATTACATTGGACTATCAAATAAAATTATCTTGATATTAAACTGACAGCAAAGATGAATGCCCATATTAATCCCTCTTATTTTTCCTAAATCAATGTGCATTGGAAGAGCTGTTTGTCCTCACTAACATGTTGGATCTGTACAAGAGGCTTTCTCTTTTGTATGAAAAACCCCACATTTCCACATAAAGCACAGCTTCCCTATCATGCATTGTATGAGACACAGCAGCGTGATTCCTTTTGCCATGTCCCTCAGCTTTACATCTGTACTTTCAGGTTACAAATTAAGGGGTACGACTTCAGTGACTCTGGAGAAATGCAGGTATAGATCCAAGCCTATTTTCTGTGCCTTTCCTTGCAAACTCGCACAGCCAGAGGGCTTGTCACTGTGATGAAATTAATTGAATTCAGTTTTTAAAACTACCAAGTTAATCAAGATTGGCACAGCATCTAGCTGGCTGGTGGAAACAAGGAAGAGTTGTGGTCAGCATTATGTTTACCCCAGGCAAGCTGAGGTGAGCCTGAGCAGGATTCATCCTTGCCTGCATCTACTAATTAGCAGGTACCGGCTAATTCATCCATGGGCTTGTAATAAAATGGGGCAAAAAATTACTGCAAGAAGTCACCTAGTCTGCCTGGAGGCACTGTGAAAAATGAGTTTAGATGTGACTAAATATCCTAGCAGAGACCTAATTATATTCCCTGTTCTGCCACTGAGCTGCTGTGTGACCAAGCCACTTCCTCTCTTTCCCTGTGGTGGCGATTTTCCCCCCCTCCCAGCTCCCACTCAAGACCCCAGAAGGCAGAGATTTCCCCCTCCCACCTCTGTGGTACCCACCACGGCTCTGGGCACTATGAGTCGTAAAGACAGGGCACAGATTTAAAGGATGGTTGTGCTTGGCATTTCCTTACTGTTTCACATGCTTGGATCTTCCAGCAACAGCTTGTGAGCTGTGAATTTGTTAAAGTGGAAACCAGGCCAATAAAAATAAAGACAGAAAAACCTAAATGCTCGGGCTGCTGCAACAGAAGCCTTATATGAAGCACCTGACAAACAGAGATTAATTTGCCCATATAACAGACAGTAAATTCAACAAAAATGGTACTTCAAAAAAAGAGGTGCTGTTTCCTCCACCCTGCTGCAGCATCTGGAACAGCTTGGATCTTGGGACCATTCCATGGTTGAAAACAGGTTCTCCAGCCTTTCTAAGAACAAGGAAGTGTTTATGCTAAGCACCTACACATCCCAGCAGCCAGTCCTTCTCCAAGGCAGCCTCCACCCCACACGAAACACGCCAGCGCGTGATTATTTATACAGTTCCACACACACGCACACTCCCACACACAGGAAAGAGGCAGAGCCATGGAGAAGGCAACAGCCAAAATGCTGATTTCCTGTCCTTGGCTGACATCATGGGTTTACTATTTGCTCTTGGAAACCTCTTTGGAAGCATTTCCCAGACTTCTCTCATCTCTTCTCTGCGAGTTTTGGGAAGATGGGTTATTCTCAGGTGATCCACAAAATAAAGTGTTCCATAATTGATTCTGCTGAGAGCTTATACAGCTGCATGGATTATAAATTATTGTTATTTCTACCTTGAAAACCATTATTACACTGTCTGAGACTACACTTTATCTTTTCCATGGCTAGACCAGTTCCCAGCTTGAGCTGCTTCAAATATGTAGCTGTTGTGTGATCAAATTTAATTTAAGTGGGTCAAAGGTCAGAAATGCTTCAGGTTCCCCCACTCACCCCATGGGCCCCTAGCTTCAAATCCTCTCTAGAGTTTTTTTTAGCTGCCAAGTCCAAGGAATCCATGGCCAGAGACATCCAGATGTTTGTTACAAGAGATCCAAAGTGCAAGTAACAATGCAGAAGAGTTTCCTACTTGCTTACAGCAGAATCGGATGATCTCTGCACTCAATTTAGCAGAAGGCAATTATTTAGTTAAATCTATTCCTGTTGTTCAGGAGAGTAATCTCAAAAAGAGAATCCGTCTCTCAGTTGTGGAAAACATTGGCAAAGGACCACTTTCCTCAATTGCACCAAAATGTAAAAACCAATAGTTTAATCATATCAGACAGAGCCAAAACTTTGACAACAGCATCACCAGGATTATTTTATTCATAGTGCCAGAAGTTCCCAAGGACCCAGACTCACCCCCTTCAAGAACAACACTTAAGGATGCCTGGAGACAGAAAATACTCTCCAGGAAGATCTCCCAAACATGAGCACAATGTATCTCCTGCTTCCAAGAGACCCTTCTGCTCAGCAACAGCACCCTAGGATGCCTGGTCCGTGCTCAGCAATCAAGAACAACAGGAGGAAATAGCTGAGGGAGCTGGAGGTCACTTACTTCTATCACTACCTGGGGTTAAGGGAGTAATCAGCTCTTCCAGAATTGTAATTTCAAGCAAGAATATACAATTTCTTCAGAGGAGAACAGCATTTGGGGAACACTAAAGGCATTCTAGAGACAGCCACTGGAATAAGGTTTTCTTCTGCTACAAAGAACTATCAGCTTTGCAAGCTTTTGTCTTGGCTTTATTCATGTATACTGCATCTATTTTCCCCTGAAGTCTGGTACCTTTTGCCTGACCCAAGAAACCAATTCTACAGTAAGTGTCAGTGAGCCTTGAACTCTGTGACCAGCCAGGTATGAGCACATCCAGCAAGCCCCTGGTCCAGACCAACTACAAGCAGAGGTTTACAAGCTAGGTACATCTGTTAGAAATTAAGTGGGGTTTGGAACTGCAAATACAAGGTCTTTAAAATTATTTTTGTGTGCTTTTACAACCAAAAAGTCACTTTGACAAAAATGTTACTTACATTCATAGACTATTTGCTTGTGACTCAACATCTCCTGGTCTTCCCTGCTACTACAATGTATTTTGGAGGGGATTAAACAGGTAAGACACAGGCAAGTGAATTGTTGCTACTGGATGTTCAAATGAGTGGTTTTCAAGGCTTGCCTTTGTTCTGCAGAAGTTCTGCACTGCATATTTTTGAGTATGCAACCAACCATCAACACAGCTGGATATGATTTTTAAAGACTCCAAAGGAGCCAAGCATGTCAATCCCAGAATCAAAAGACATCTCAGAGAATACACAGGAGATCAACTTTGGGGGTGGCAGTGTAACACATTCTATAGAAGAAAAATTAACACTGAAAGAGAGAAGTTGAACGTAAAGGTTTGCAAGGAACTGTAAGAGTTAATGCTCTCTTCCTCCATTAAGCACATCAAGAGCGTTCTTTTCCTAATGAGTTAACCTCTTATTATTCAAGTTTAATGGGGACATATATTTGTTTAACCCTATAGCCTCAGGAGTCAGAATTTCCTGGTGCTAATTATATAGCATATATTCAGGCTCTCTGCTAACAATGTGAAATGGTAATTCCTGCCAAACCCTGAAACAAGGAATCTCCAGCAAGCCTTGGTCTGACACAAGAAATAAAACTCCCCACAGGTCCTGAAGTCCAAATCCTGCCCTCATTGTAGAGGGGTGGAGAAGCTCAGTACACATCTTGCTTCCTATGGCCAGTTCAGACTTGAGCAAATTGAACAGGCACGATGATGCCCAGAGAATGTTTCACAAAGAGCAGGGCAACACCACCTGTCCTTTGTCAGGCAAGGGAAGTGATCCAGACAGACCACACATCAGCATAGAAATTCCACCTGGGCAGTCCTGTTTCAACTCAAACACATAAGGAATTGACTGTGCATGGGCAGCACACCCTAAAAAATCCCCACCTGGGGGTTTTATTGTTTGGCTGGTGTTTTGTTGGGTTTCCCCACCCCCCCAACCCAAGAGAGTTGTTTAGTACTAACCCTCTCAGGAAGAGCAGGACCCACACTGTAACATCTCCAACACCACCACTGAGTGCTGTTTTCAGCAAGACACCACCCCAGGAGATCACAGAAAGATCAGGGAGTACCTGTGGCCTCTATCAGCTCTGACTTGGGACAGAGCTCCTCTCTACCCACTCCACTACTTCGTGTGACAGCACTGAGCATGAACAAGATATGCAAGGGCTTTGGGATGAAGGCTGTTACCCACCTCTCCAGTAATATGCTGGATGACATAGGACATCACTTCTCCCATTCTTCAGGTCTTCTAGGCAGCAGAGACACCCAACACTTTGCATGGAGATGGCTTCAAGCACAGAGTTTCACATCCACACGTTGGTGCCCCTGCAAGCAGACATCATCTGACCCTCTGCCAGCCCTACTTGTGCTTCCAAGGACCTACAGAACAGAAGCTCCAAGCAGAGCAAGGTGCAGCATGTCTGTGTTTCCAAGATACTTGAGCAGGGAGCAAGACATGCTGTCCTACAGCACAAGTACTGCCATCCTACAGCCCACTCACCAGGGAATGGATACTTGAAGGGGAGCACATGCACATGGACACACACCACAGATAGTGCCCGATGTGGAACAGAAGAGAACACATTTAGCCCCTCAGAAATCTCCTTCTGCAGATATAAAGCAGACACCTTGGTAAACACCTTCAGAGCCAAGGTTACCCTGGCTGTTCATCTGACAATCATGCAGGCCCAGAACAGCACCAATCCCATGACAGCCACAGGACAAATGTATGAATACGAAGAGGGCTAGATATACAGCAAGCTGCAGCAGATCCCCCAAAGGTGATCTCCTAAAACCAGCCCCTCAGGCCACTTACATTATCCCAACAGAGACACATTAAGTAAAAAATTGGGGGCAGACACAATAAATATCCTATTTCTTTTTTGGTTTGTGATACAAGTCACAAGTTACAGTTGTCTTTGGTAGTGTCACTGATCTCCCCTCTGGCTTAGTTCTCCATAAATCTAGGCACTCAAAAGGAAGGATGCTATTTGCAGCCACAGCAGCTAGCAGGAGGCTGAATTCCTACTTCATAGTATGATATCCTGAAATAACAGCAAAGGAGGATGAATTTCAACTAAAATAGGAGATCAGGTTAAATGGCCTCTAGGACATCACTACACATGAACTCTGACCTCCTCTGGATCTGGGAAGAAGCTGTACATAACTCTGGAAGCCAAACTATACCCTGAAGTTGTGTCCTTCTTTGCCATTTTAGGCTGCAGACAGGGTCAGAGAAAAAACATCCATTCAGCACAAACTGATTCCCTTCCAACTGATGGAAGGTACACACACAAGCCCCTTTTTATCAAGTCATGGAGACACTCCTGGGCCTAGAAAGGTAAGACTCCTCCAGAGTACCACCAACATCACACAGGTCCAGTGGCCACCTCCTTGAGACCATCACAAGAAGCCACCATACTTGCAGCCACTTACAGATCAGCTGAGCCTACCATCACCCTACTATTTCCATCCTGCTTATTGCAGCAAATAAATATACCAATAATTAACAGCAAGAAGATTATTTGCACTTCTGTAGGGCCCTTCCACCAAGGCACTCATTAAGAGCACAATGATTCTGCAGTAGCCATTATTCTCCCCTTTCACAGAAAGGGCACTCCACCATGGCCAGCAGTAGAGTGCCTCCAAGGGCCCTGGAACAACCCACCAGCAAGAAGATGCTGATGCCACATGTCCATGCTCTACCCACTAGGCTACACTTGACTTCAGCAGGAAAAAAAATGCCAACAGCACAGGTTTTGTTCCCAGCTGCCCTACGAGCTGCAACTTCCTTTAAAGCCCTCTCCTGGAGACAGGTTCTTTTTTGTTCTGCAACACTGAGAAAAGACAGATTTTTGGGGTGGTGGGCAGAGTGGAGCACCAGGGCAAAGCGGTTATTTCTAAATAACCATCCAGCCATGCATGGCTTGTGAACCATGGTTAATTTAATACCCACACGTGCTCATTAGAGCTATTCATGCGCCCACTGCAATCAGCTTGTTTACACACTTATCAATGACAACTTTCAGATTATTACTTTAATTAAGAAAACCCCTTCATTCGTTGGGATTATATTACCAATACACTTTCTCTTCCACTGGGAGAAAACTAGCACTTACAGGAAGAAGGCAAACCAGCCAGTACAGCTGCCAGTTGTACCAGCCTAGGCCCTGAGACCTGCAAAGTGTCCCATCTCCGCAGAAGTTTGTGCTGGGCCACCAGATCCTCAAAGCCTGTTACCAATGCTGCCCAGAGCCCTCAGCTCAGGAGAGCTGTCTAGTAACTCCAAGGGCATCAGGGTCTGCAAGGACACCAGCCAGGAGCCATTGATGCCCAACATCAACCACTCACACAGGCCCCACACCAGCACCGACTGTCTGGTGGCCTGCTGGGAAGTGACAGCTGAATACAAGGTGACCTGGTTTTAATCACAGTAATAAAATAATTCCTTGCAGATCTCATTCTACACTAAGTTCACCACAAAACCACCTGCAAGTCAAAATTACCACCCCATTATCTTACATTTTAGCTGGAGCAGGACTCTGCTGCAAGGGAACAACTGGTTAACTCCACCAGTATTTCATAACATCCTCAAGCATTATCTCTCAATGGTATGATATGTGACATTATTTCCCAGGAGGGAATTTTAACATTGTTACCATTTTATGGAGCTAAAAAGGCCGTGTTAATAAAATGCATAATTGAAATTTACCCATCTTTTCATACCAAGCAGCTATAAAACTCTTGCACTGCCTGTCCTAAATATTTTTTGTATTCTACAGCTAGAACAGTTCCCCCCAAACAAGTTTTAAACTGACTCATAAATCAGAGTATTTCTTTAACAGCTCTTTCTGCTAAGGCAGTCAAGTTACTCTAGGTTATGGCATCTAACCACAAAGTATCCTACAGATTGCTTTTATACATTTGCCAAATACTTTCCAAAATGTGGCATGGAACAAGTCATAGATCAAGAACAAACTCTGAAAAACACTTAAAAAAAAAAAGTATTTTTCTGTTTTTTCCAGCTCACCAGTTCTCCTCCATGCTTTTTTTTCCGTGTGTAATTCCAGTTTTTCCAGTATTAATCTCAAAATCTGCCTTTTTTCCCCTCCCTCTTAAAATTAAGATCTCAGCTAGTGACACAGAAGATTCTCTCACGCTCTCAGCGGACTGCAATAACGCGAGTCGTTCAAAGAACCTCGTACCAACTGGTGTGAACGAAGGTGCCCAGCTCTCCAAGCAGGCACTGCACCAACTGCAGATCAGTAGGAGCACTCCAGCTTGTCACAAGTGACTCTTCTGTCTGATCTTCCTCTACATTATCCAAGGTTTGTACTACAAGCTAAAAGGCAGAACAAGATAAATCCTTTACACCACCTGTCCCCCTTTCACTTCAAATTTGTGCTCATCTCTAGCACTGTCACAGAAGTCACTGAGCTACGTGGGCAAATTGTGCACGCTGCTGCCCCAAACAACTGCAGCAGTAAGACATCCCCTGACTTTAGGAAGCCTCTTTTTTCTTTCCACACTCCTCCAAAGAATTCACATCCCAAGGGAGTGAGCCAGTACCTCCAGAACATCAACTATCTGGACAAATTACTTTATATTAATGACTCATCTATTCTCTGTACAATCAAGCCCTGTCAAAACCTCCTTCCAAATTACTAGTAGGTGGCCACAGGGTCAGTTGTCGGTACACATTTACACTGACAGATCAGGAGGAGATCCTGAAGAAGCCCACCAGATGCAGTGGGCCCAGGACAGCTGCAGTGTTGCTTTTCAGAGCCAGACCTGCCTTGAGAAAGTGCCCTAGACCAATACAGCTCTAGTATATGACCCACACTGATATTCAAATTAAGCTCTTTTCATTTTAAGGTACTGTCTTCTAAGCACCCATTCCTGGGATCCGGGCTTCACCCTGTACTTACACATATGTCCCCAGGTTAAAGAACAATGAGTAGGCTCAGCAGATCTACAAAGCATTTTCCCCTCCAGGAAGAGCTTTGCACTGAAGGTCACCTGCCTGCTCCAGCACACGCTGCCAGGAGGGCTAGCATCCAGCTCTGCTGCAGGAACAGCAGCTTGGCAGAAGAGACAAGAGCTTCGTGGAAAGATGACATACACTTAGTGGTATTTCATGCCTATAGAGTCCTTGGTAGATGCAGAACTCGAGCAGCTTCTGAAAACATCCCAATCCTTTTTCTGCCGGGTGGAGGACAGTCACAACCACGTTACATGGGTCTTCTGATTGAGCCTTTTTGGGGAGTTTACTAATGCACAGAAGACAAACCAGGATCTGTAATCCTGGTACCATAGCTTGGAAAGGGAGAAGAAACACCAGACTGAAGACTGATGGACAGAACAAAGCAAAACATAAGCATAACCCAAGCTTCACAACAGAACTGCCCAAAACAGCCTTCACTGAACCAGCCTGCTCCTCTTGATGCCAATGGGAGCTCTGCCATCTGCTCGGATGGGATTAGGACTCAGCTCTAGATAACTGGCTCAAGTGGAAACCACAGAGCATGCACTGCAACCGAAGACATGGGAACCACAAGGCAGAAATAGAAAGCTATGGGCCAGATTCCATCACCTTTACTCAACCCTCCTTCCTTCACCTCAAGGAAGCACAGTCCTGGCCCCTAAAACAGCCTGTTTGCTGCCCAGCAGATTCTTGGTCCTTGACGCTGGATGCTGGGGATTTACAAGCCATGTTTAGACATAAAGATCAGTCTCCAGGCAGGATCACACAAGGACAGCCCAAGGGGGGCAGCCCAGCACAGATGACACCAATTAAGAAGGTATACTCGGAGTAGCGAGCCAGCAGGAGACTAAACTAGCACTGGCACAACGCTGGCACCACAGCCAAGTGCAGCAGGAAGACACACACCGAGTGAGCTCCCCCAGCATGGGAAAGATTAGATGCTCTGGGCACTCGAAGTGCCCCAGATGTCAGAGCGGATCAGTGCCGGGGGTAGCAGAGGTGCTGCGATCCTGGGGCAGGGCTGGATAACAATGCGAGGCACAGACAGAGCAAGGGCCGGTCATTAAAGCTTGAATAGGCAGAAAGGAAAAGGAATCTCCTAATCATTTCCTTTAGCCATCTCAGCTCCCCTCCCATCCTTTCCCCCCTCCTGGCCTTTTGAAGATGCTTGCTAATAGTGTTAACGAGTTGCCTGACAAAGGAGAAGGGGGAGGGGAAAGGGAAGACACTGGTGAGGAAGAAAAGGGTCCAGACAGAGGTCTGTGAACGCCATGACAGATTCGGGATGCAAAGGATCCTCAGGACAGGACCCTCACCCCAGCAGGTCCATTTCACATTTCATTTAGCCTGACTGAGGTGGGGCGTTTTTTGTGGGGGTGTTTGGGTGTTTTCTTCTTTGCACATGTCTCCTTTCATTCCTTCCAGACCATCTAAAGCACACCTGCAGCTCACCACTGTGCCAGTGCTACCACCTTCACTTCCATCACTTGTTTTCTCTACCCCTCCATTTTAGTCCTCTCTGATGAGAGCCAGGACACCACCTCACACACTAAGCCACACAGGACTGTCCTGTTTATCCCATCCCTTCTGCCAGCTGCAAGAACACAACTCTCCCACAGTCCAGGTAAATGACTCACAGAATAGTCTCTGCATTTTTGCAACCACCTCTACAGCAACTGCTCTATCCACCTTAGAGGACCCACCATCTGTGCCACATTCAGACCCTTCAGCCTTAAATGCTGGTATTCTCCTTCCCCACAGCACTCATCCTTTGTATGGAGGGGCTGCAGCTCCCACCAGAGCTTCCTTCCAAGCACAGGATGCTGCTGCTCCCCTGCCCCTCAGGGAATCAATCATTTTTGCACTGGACCAGAAGCAACAGAAAGTTGTGAGAAAACAGAAAACCAGGCCCATCATCCTTTCCCATGAGAGAGTTTCTCTCAGCCAACTTCTGGCACAGCTCCATCACCCAAACTGACCACCCTGCCTTCTCAGTAAGCAACTGCAGCACCAAAAGGAGATACTAAGGACCACAACCACTTCACTCTCACCTTAAAAAGTAGGAAGCTCTTCACCACAAAGCAGTATCTTAACCCTTTCAGAAGGGCCATCAAAACACCAAATAGAAAGCATGGTTTGTCTCACTCAAGTCTGTAACAACACCCTGAGCCACAAGTCCTTACAACCAAAGCCTCAGCCAGCAAGACCACACCTCCAACAAGCCCTTCTGCTAAGGCAGCCTTTTATACAGCCCCCCCCCCAAAGCAACCAGCTCATTTCTCCCAGCTGGCCCACCACAGGCACAGGCCTTCCTCTAGTTGGTGCAAGAGGCTGATTAACTCCTTCCCTGCCAGCAGCTGGAGGCTTGGACCAGTTTATGACAGCCCCCACTTGCATTTCCTCTTTCCCAAAGCCTCTGTGATGACAAAGGTCTCCCTGCCATTAACACATAGCCCCTGTCTGCAGAAGAAGGTCACCTGACTGCTTCATTTGGCAAACCACCCCCTTCATCTATATTCCTTGATGCAAATCTGAGTTTCCAAGCGCATTAAGTGGTCGGGCTCGAAATCTCAGCCCTGAGGAATCTCCCCCACCTGCAACTGTCCCTCCTGACCACAGGCCTCTCCCCACGTCTTGTGCTGGCAGAGAGAAGGCAAAGCTGGGCTCACCCTTGCGATAACCCCCCGAGGAGGTGTTCATCCCAGCTGAATCCAACCTCAACTGGAGTTACAGAGTAAATTAATTTAACCCCTAATTTTGTTTCCCACAACGTACAATGGAGACCCTCAACATATGGGTATTACTTAAGGAAGTGATTTTCTGAGAACAATAGTGAACTTGAAGAGACTGACAATGTCTCTTTAGTGGTTTGGCTGGTAGAAGAAGGTTATCAAGTGGTCGGGGGGGGGAAAAAAGTGAACTCTGAACTACGCATGTAATTTTTGAATTGCCAGAAAACCATTAGTTTAGTATCTAATCAGATCATTGTGTTTTTACTCATTTATGCTCAATTCATCAAGAAAAGCGGTTCATTAATCTGAAGAACTAGGCAGAAAATTTATATATTGACTACTCTGTTTTATTGCCAAAGCCTACTGTATTATACTTCGGGTTTATGTGTGTTATAATAAAAAGCATGTGTGAATTCTCATATTTTAAAACAGTTGTGCATCCGTGTGGTTTGAGTTAATGCTTTCGAAAACATTCTCCACACGATGCTATCTGAAAATAGAATCTGCCTACATTAAAACTTTAACTCTTGAGATGGGGTATAATAGCATTTGGTGATAAAGCCATTTTTGGAAAAGGAACTTTAGCCATGTGGTCAGAAAATATTAAAAAACAAAAAAAAACCCCAATCCCTAAGGAGGCAAATTAAAGAGTATTCAATGGACCAGTTCACTGCAGTATGAAACAATCTCGCCTCCACTGAAGAGAAGAAATACTTTAGACACTGGAGCATGAGAAAAAAACCAGCAGTCCCAAGCAGGTTGAAAGGCTAGAGTGAGTACATCAGTAATTAATCCTTGGATGTTCCCAAGAAGGGGAAAAAAAATTAAAATACTTCAGCCCAGGTGCAGATTAATGTTGTTACACGGTTGCATGTGTGTACTATGTCCTGGGAAACTGGAAACATGCTGTCGGCAAATGGTGGAATTAAGCTCTGTATTCTTCACATATAACAAAGTCCACAGTTGCAGCATGAGACCAGCGTTTGTTCCCATTTAACTGAGTCTATTTATTGAGCAGAAAGGTATGAATAATATCCAGTTTGGGTTTTTCAGGACAGCACCAGAGAACAAGACCTCCTGCAAATAATGAAAAGAAGAAGTAAATGAAGCTCTAAAATACTTGTGCAGTGTAACATTCGCATCACTTACATGCTGAAAAATAGTACTTGGGCCATGGGTATAGTTTTGACCATTTGCATTTCCACCTTTTTTAGACTAGCTCTGTGTGCTTGGGGGATGTGCTAATGCAAGAAGCCGCATGTTTACAATACTCAGCATCCGTCATATAAATAGAAGTGATCCAACACCTTCACTTGCCTCACTGGGAACAGGTGCTACTATCTGTAGTCTTCACCAAAGGTCAAGCACAGCTTTCTTAGAGATACTGAGCTCTGTTACACTAAGAGACGTAAATGCAAATTTTTTTTTTCTGCTAAGGGAGAATTCTGTTTCAATGTCACAATGTGGCCTATTGTTAGAGCAAATTAACCAGTCCATTAATTACACAGTTATCTTTCCATCAGCTACAGAAAAAAAAAATACCCCCAATTACATACAGTACCAAGGAACCTGTTGTTGCAGTACAGCCAAAAAACAAATGGTGATGTAAAAAACATAGGTGTAACTCCCCTGGCTCTTCTGAAGTTAAACCAGGATTCTTTTGGCCCATTTGTCTAAGGCAGTCGGCGCTCTTCTTGGGTGACTGATCTTTTGTGACACTTCCTAAGTAGTTGTCATATTCTGAAGTCACTCACCCTGCCCTCCAGGGACAAGAGGCCCACTCGAATTAGTATTTGTGTCCAAGCAGTGGGAGCCTGACTCTGTTGCCCTTCTGCCCTGGGGTACAGAACCAGTGCTGAACTACCAGCCTGATGAGCTTGTTTGGTTGTAGCACCTAGACATTGTGGTCGTGGATGTCCTTGAGCCAGGCTTCTGCTTCTCAACTCTCTGTGAGTAAAACAAAAAGAATTCCTGCAACTAAGGACTAAAACATGGAGGTTCCCCTTCCCAGGCCACACACCTGGGCTTCTAAGTCCACACTGGATCACATCCTGAGGCTCCAGGAATTTTTAAAGGTATTACGTTAATGAACTTCTTAGCCAACCATCCATCGCAGTGTGACAGAAACTCCAGGCCCTGCTGACATTGTGTCAAAGCTTCAGTACGCTTCAAGTGACTCAAAAAAGCCCCTGAGCCATGCAAAACACTGACTGACATCATCTGAACATGGAAGACCATAGAACCTCCTCTTCTTCCCAGGTGTTAGACTCTGTCATTCCACCTGAACGGGTGCTAAACGGAACCTAAGGTTTCACATGGGAAGAGCAACACAGAAAGTGGATTACAACCATCAGAAGAATGGGGACCTGAAAAATGAGTGTATGGTTCCCCCTGTGACAAGATTTGAGAACTCCAGCAAAGCCTGGAAACCCCTCTGTCATGTCTGGTTACCTCTGCTGCATGATGTGTCCCCCCAAAACACATTCCTCTGTTGCACAAATGAGCAATCTTTACTGCTAAATGAATCTAGGGCGGTATCTAATGACACAGCCAAGCAAGGCCAGCACTCTGCCTTCCGCAGGGCATTCAGCGCAACAGATGAACACATCAGTGGCATGTCTGCAGGGAGAGGCACCGACAGGCAGGCTTTCTCCTGCCCTTCAGACAACATCACTAGCTGAGACTCAGCACCATGCTACCTTAACTCTTCCCGAACCAGGCTGTCTGGGGTTTAACCAGCTCAGCCCGGGCAGTGGGAGAAGTTGGGCTGCCTGTGTCTATCCAAAGCGACACAGCCAGTAGCTGATGAAGACTGTGGTGTGTATCAGATCTGCATTCATGGGACTGGACCTTCCGAAGTGGCAGTGGAGAAGCCATACCTTCACCCGGTGATTCCCAGCTAGGCTTGCTCTAAAGATGAAAAAGACCTATGGAATGCATCTGATGGTGCTTCCCTTGGCCACCTCTCCAGTTAAACCCTGCTCTTACAGTTTGCAGTTCAGGATTGCAGTACAAATGATTCCTGTGTGTGTATTCCAACCAGTCCTTTGCTACACGGGCAGACTGGCTTCTCACCCAGTGCTATTACACAGGTAGTTTGGAGACCTGTATCACAGCACACCGCATCATACCTCAACAGTACAAAAAAAGCTCCACCAAATACCTGGTTTTGTCGTGGTTACTACAGCTGTTCAGCAAAGCAGGGGCCATCGGGAAGATTTAAGCACATACATAAAACTCAGCATACATCTAAGAGCTTTACCGAATACATGTCCCTTGCAGCCTTGTGATAATCATGTACGTATCTTTGCAGAAACAAAATGTTAATGAGTATTCGTCAGAATCCTTTTTGCTTCACATTAAAAATACTCTTTGTGCAAGTGCTCCCAGGAGAACAAGGAAGAGAGGATGGAGATTTCACAGCTCTCTGAAGGCTTTTATACAGCATTCATCCTATTTTGACCAACTCAATAGCAGCTTCTGCTGCAACCACAAGTATACGTCACCATACCCCCTAAAAAGGCAGATATGGATTCACACTAAAAATGACTGTGATGAAGACAAACTTGGCTGAGTATCATCATGTAAAGGAGGGACAGAAAAGACCAAGAGGAGGATGTAAAAGAAAAATGGCAGGTGCATGGGAGCACAGGCACAGAAAAAGAGCAGAAAGCCAAACTGATTTAAACAAGCCTGAAAACAATCTTAGGCAGAGATTACTTTTTTGGGCAAGGGATGGCAGAAAGAGGCTTGGAGTGGGGACAAAAGCTTGATGTTTTGCTTACTGCAGTGTCCAGGAGCTGGTGCATCTTCTTGGTGAAGATGTAGAATCACATCAAATTAATCTCTGTTTCCCCTCTGCCTGCCCCAAATTTTGACTAAGCACCTGACTGAAAAGCAGTGAGGGTCCAGAGCAGACAGCCAGAGCAGTTGTGTGTCTTCAGATGCAATATTAAGACTGAAGTTAAAAACACCAAGGCTAAAGAAAATCGGCACCTGGACTTCAGGTTCATGCTCCTACTTTAATGTTTCAATGCAAATCTAAGGCCATATGGTGTTCTTGTCTTCAGTGAGTCAAGTTTTACTAGATGGTCAGTAGTGTGACACCATCACCTGGCACTCAGCCATATCTTGCAGCTTTTCAGCCCTTCTCAGGCGTTTCGGTCCCATAAAAAGTGATGTTTGTTAGCCCTGGCTGTCAGGGTTCCCTGGGAAACGCCCTCCACCACTCTTCCCACGGTTGGCACCCTGCATTTTCCAGCTCCCACAGCCACCTTTCAGGACACGGAACCTCAACAGACCTTGAATTTCAGGCTTTGAGCTCAAATTAATGGTGAACAACTTCCCAGGACCACTTCTATGTCACTTGGGGAAATGGCCCATCAGAGTGAACACTTCCCCAAATATCCAAAGACTTTGCAGCATCTCCTGACAGGCGTTAAAAACTGGACCAGGACCGCTTGAAAGGTAATTGTGCCTGCAGAAAGGAAGAGTGGCCGTTCGTCTGTGATAACACAGCACAGGCAGCGTCTCTCCACACCGCCTTTCATGCAGTCCCAGTGGTGAAGCAGGACACAGATTCCCATTATTAGCAGCTCTCCAAAGCACAAGAGACAAATTATTGCCTGGTAATAATTATTAACTAGAAGACTGTTTTGTACTCTGAGATTTTTTGTCTCTTTGCTTGTTTACCATCTTGCATTGCAAACAGATTCTGAATAATCTCCCAGTCTAAGGAGCGGAGAGACACAGGTCCCGAGGCGCTCATCTAAACCAGGCCTTTAGTCCTTTAGGACCAGCTCAGGTCCTAAAGGCTGTCACCACTGCACAATGCAAGCAAAGCCACCAACCCGTTCCATACAGCTCTGCTTTTCAAACACGAGGAGCCACCACCGGCGGGATTTAGCAGCGCTTGTGCTTGCTGTTTGACGTCACTCCCCGAGCCAGGGCTCGGACTTCCCAGGCCTGTCTCCTAACTGCGGGAGCGCGGTGCCCTCCTGAGCCCTCCCCACCCCTCTCTCAATGCCCTAAACTGACTGATAGAATTAGATTTGCGGAGTGAACTCAGTTGCTTTTGATCTCTATTCAAGGTGCCATCAAGGGATCTTAATAGGTAGTATCTTAGCAAACGCTTTAAGGCCTGAAACCGTCATTAAAGAAACTCCCGATTCTCACACTTGTCTGGAAGAATAGAGGAGCAAGCTGGCTTCAAATGCTAGTTGACAGATGGGAAGACATATGGACTATAGGATTGCTGATCTAAAGAGTCAGAGCCATGGTCAGGCTGGGGAAACATACATCTTTATTTTGATGTTGACCTCAAAGGGACGAGGTCTGAGTCAACAGAAGGGGGAAAGGGCAGAAAATATCACAAGTCTGAGGCCAGGATTGCTTTGAACTTGAGGACAAATATACTAAACGGTACCACGTTGACAAAAAGGCTTCCTGACACTCCGTGTCTACAAATTTAGCAGTCTGACCCATATAGCTGCTTGATGCATTTTCAGTAATGAGCCGAGTGAGGATCAGTAACGCTGATGCAATCTCTTGTGGCACCCAAGAAGTTTGTCATTTCTTCCAGCACCAGCTATTCGCGGAGCCCCAGCACAGAGCGGGATGGAGCACAGGGAGGGGGCCACTTTGGGTTAAAGCCCCCGTGATCCTGATCCTTCTGCCAGTCTTCACGGGGGTTACAGAAGCACGGGATCACCCCAAGGCACAGATCCATGGGTCCCTGCAGATCACTTCTCCTCCAGTCCTGTATTTGTTTCTGTGCTGGCTCTATACAGAAAAACGTATGACCCCGTCCCAACTCATTAACATTGCACATAGCATGTTCTATAAAACTCCCCCTGGGACACTTAACTGTATTCCTTTCCAGCACTGAAAAAATGCTCAGGATAAAGTTTAGACATTTGGAGCCTTCTGCTGAATTTAAATGGCCGTGCAAGGAATCCATGAAACAAACGAAGGGACAGATATCCTATTGTCTTCCCAGAAAAAAAGCAGAGCCTTTTAGTTCGCTGTCTTCCTTCATGTCGTCTTTTTATCACAAGCGTGTGCTGATGAAACTACTTTAATGCAGTCTGTTCCAAGAGATTAAATTGAATGTCTGTGTAGAGTTTCAGGGCTCAGAAGCATAGCATGGCAGCTTCATTTCACATCTCCGGGACACTGGGCAGGCATAAAAATAATTGCAGACTCAGAAACGATCAAGGAATGTATCCCGGCTGCAACAGATGCTGTATTAAAAGGAAAGACAAAAGCCAAAGTGCATAATGAATTTAAAAAGATTTCTTTATCAAACACGTCATTTGTTTGAAGGACTGAATTGCTGGCATCAGATGTGGCAGATCAGCTTGTTACCAAAGTGAAACATGAGGACTGCTACGCGATGGCAATTGATGAGTCAATTGAAATCACTGATGTTGCTCAAATGCGCATCTTCATTTAATATGTCAATGGTCAGAAGTTAACCAAAGACCTTCTGGTTTTGTCACCACAGAAGCAAACTGAAGGGTACAAAATACGCTGTGTTAGTGCTGAACCTCAGAGGCCCTAAAATACTTACTGGGACCCAACACTCTGACTACAGTTGTCTGTGAAAAATAATTTCTGACATACCCTTAAGAACTGAACTCAGGATCGTAAGCATCACCATCATGTCCATCAAGCCCCACTCTGAGCTGCATTAAAAGCAAGATATTAAAATGGCATTAGATTACCCAGAAACACTGGCCTAACGCTGACACCTACTCCTCATGCCGATTGTCTTGCCCTTCTCTATGGGGATGTTGCTGAAGGGAACAGTTTACTAAGGGCTCGGGCGGTTTCTTGATTGATAAAAATACAAATAATGCTTGGCAAATAGAGGGAAAGCTATTTTCAACACCCTTCCCCCTCCAAACAAGAAACAAAGTAAAAAACACCCCCAAAACATAACAAATAAACCAATCCAGGCATATTTCTTCCATCCTTCCTAGGCATTTCTAAGTTACCTAGACAGAGGTTCTTGGTCTTGATACAGCAAACCTAAATAACCTTCTTGAAAAATCTTTATGAGGTTGAATGTTTGTAATTTAGAAACCCAGAGTGAGAAAGCAGGAAGGGTGACTTTACACAAGCCAATTTTCAGCAGAAGCACCCATCCGGATTTTTCACTAGAGGGAAGAGCAAACTGACTGAGAGAGTGTAAAACCTCTCCCAGGGACTTTTGGACATGTCTTGAAGATTTTACTGCTGAGAAGTGAGTCTCCTCTGAGCTTGGTAAATAACCCCCTGGCTAAATTTGCTGAGAACATGCAGGAAAATTTAACTCCTCAGGAAAAGCTTTCAGTGCAGTTCATTTGATGGGCTGTGCAGCTATGGCTCGGCTCTGCCCCGAGATTTCTATCTCCACTGCTGACTGAACCAGGCTGGAGCAAGAGGTGGGCAGTCCCGGGGTCTGTGGCTGGCGCCCACGGGGCCGACCCAACATCAGAAGTCACTCGGCGCCTAATGAGACAGAGAGAAGGCCCCATGCCTCTGCCCACGACCAGCATGCAGCTCCAATCCAGCTGCAGCACGATGCCTCGTAAATGCTCTGGGATTTGTTAAAAATGAGGCTTTTCTAATGCGCTGAAGATGACAGACCTCAAGTTGTCATATATTAAAGTGGTGCATACATTCCTTCCTCTGAGTAACCAATACTGGGACAGAAATCCTTGCCAACTCCAGTCCATCCCTCCTGCCAAGGATTGTCTGAGCTCGGCTCATCCCAAGTGCCCCCATTGGGATCCAGATATAGATTAACACAGCTCTGAAATGCACGAGGGCCACAATCATGCGAAGCTTGATCCAACCCAGACTGGAGTCCGTGGAAAGGTCTGCATTGATGTAAGCGGATGGAGAGCAGCACCATCATGCCAGCTGCTGTGAAACCAGCCCCAGTCCCTCGGCCGTGGCAGGACTCAAGCTGTGGTCTTCTCCAAGAACAGGGCAGGGAGCCACAGGGCAGCAGGAGGGCAACAGCAGCTCTCCAAAACTCCCTCTGGTCCTGAGCCCGGACACCAGCCCATTCTTTCCCCCGTCACAGCTCAGGTCTGGATTGCAATGTGCTCCATCACTGCCCATGTCCCGCAGATCCTACACTGAAATGGTGCCAGCAACGCTCACGCGTATCCTGGATGACCATTGTGCGTGGCTTTACAGCAGGAGCCAAAACTTGCGTGGCACAGGGGGGTACCTCACCCCAAGTGCCACACACCACTTCCCATGGGGCAAGTCCTGTGCACGTCCCCCAAGACTCCCGCACTTTTGTGGGAGCTCTGGCTGAGCAGCCCGCAAATGCCAAAGGCTCAGCTGGGTGTATTCACACGCAGAAACAAGGAGCAGTTCCTCGCTGCTGCAGTAGCCTGGCTGCCTTTCACTCCCCTGTTCCTCCTTGGCCAACCCGTATCTCTTTTGTTCCTCCTTTCCTCATTCCCACATTTTTGTGCTGCCCTCCCCAGCATCCCCCGCTTTACCCAACAGGCCTGCCCTTCCACGGTCTTCTCCAAGTTTACTTCTCAGCCATCTTTTCTTTGGGATTTGCCACAGTCAGGCGAACAAGAATCAAATCAGGGAAATACCAGCCTTGGGGCTCTCTCCCCTTTACAATCTCTGGTGCTGGCATCGTGCTAGTCAGTGACAGCACCAAGCCAAGGAGGGCAGCATTCACGCATGCACGAACCCCCAGCTTGGGGCCTTCTACTCCATCACAGCCATAAAAACACCCTGCCCATTCAAGTCCTTTGTCTTAAAAGATTTCCACCCTGGCCACAGCAAGTGCAGATTTATTGGTGGAAGCAACTGCAGGAGGAATAGTAAACAGGACGCACATGCGTATGTGCCAGCGCATGGGACGCCGTGCCTCTACCGAGCACGGCAGAAACTCGTGACAGTCCAGATTCAAATATGGGACTAATATAAAATGGGTTTCCTGGTGAATTAAAAAAATAAGAAGATACCAAATTATCTGGCATCTTCTTTTGTGACATACGCAGCACCGAGTGTTGTGGGGATGCACTGACGGGACGAGAGAGATGGCTGACTACACAGGATCCGAGGAATCGGACACCTGCCTTATATGAACAGCGATGCACAGCGTGGCCTCTGCTTTCTCACAGGCCTCCACTCACACAAGCTAAATTGCACAACCCATATCCGCTGCTGACCGCCATGGTCCTATTTAAAGGTGCAGCCTCACACCCTCTGCAAGCGCCCAGCCAAGGGGTAGACCCCAGGCTCGCCACGCCAAACTTCCTCCTGTAGCCTCCCAACCCTTCAATGGAGGCACACAGAACGCTTCAACACTTGTTGACACTTCAAAATAATGCATTAATATTGATAAAAATCAGCAGCCGCATCTTTCATTGACTTCCGTAGGAATTTTTGCCGGAGAAAGGATGGCAGGACACGACTCCAAGCACGCTGAGTGACATCTTATATTTTCCAAACCATCCTTAGATTTTTCATAACATCTAGCAAGCGAGTTGCTGACAGAAGCGGGATGGGTCCCCGTTTGTTGGGGCAGGAATACTTTACAATTCAGTAGAATACCAAATTTGGTAGAATGTCTTCCACTTTGGTAGAAGATATTGCAAACAACTGTGCATTTTAACACGTTTTCGCGTCGCACATCATTCATCCTGGGGAGGGGGTGGCGATCATTTTCTGCAGACAGCTAGCGACGCTTCCAAGAATGAAAACGTTCATCGAAAGATAATGAAAACCAGACATTTAGAAACATTTTCATTTTGCATGTTTAAATATTTATAACTATGTTCATAAAACCGCATGTTTGCTCTCCTAATGCTCTAGTGATTGTGTTTATGAAACGCAGTATTTCTCCAATGCCCCTTTCCTTGCGTCAGCTTCTCTGCCGGGCGCGATTTACTCGCGCTATGGACTGACAACTAGCTTTTATGTAAAAGACCGTCCGAGATTAAGAACAGAAAAATCTTGAAAAGAAGAAAAAAGCACGTTATTTTCAGGGCATTAATGCCTCGCTGGTGCGTATGCAATTTTAAACTTTGTAGGGGGCATTTCTGCTGGCTTAATTCCTTCACCGCCATTTATTTTTCAGCCTTGGTGGAAAGCGTTTCTTAACCCAGGGTAAAACAAAGAAATCGAGAAATTTAAGTGTGATAAAACTGTGATGCCAACGTAAGCTATTGTTCTGGCTGAGGCGGTTTTTTCTCTAACTTGGGTGAAAATTATTTTGCTGTAATGCTCGAGTTTTTGTCAGAAATCTCTAAAACGCTGACCACAGCCTGAAATCGGGACTGGAACACTTAGATGTGAGCACACCGTGATATGATCACAGATACCAAAACAGGGCTTATGTGGCCCGTTCTAAACGTACAGAGAGCCCAGGGCTGCAAGTCAAGGTCGGCAGAGCTCAACCGCACAGCTAAAGACCCGGCGTGGGACCCAGAAAGTTCTTTTATCAAATTATAATTCTTAAAACGCCCTGTATCAGCTTGCAATTTCCAAAAGGAACTAATGGTTATCCAGGTTTGGGGGTTTTTAGCCTTTTTTTTTTTTTTTACCCTAAACATCTCCTACATGAGATTTTAAAGGGTCAGGGAACTCCTCTAAAACCAACCCCCCAGCCCCCAAATCCCCCAGTGAGCACCAACAGAGCGGTTTTATTTTAATCACAGCCCAGCGTCCTAATGAAAGTACAGGGAGTATCTTCAAGGTGCAGTTTGAACTCCTTTGGTCCTTTTTTGCCTGCCTTCTCCATCCACATCAGCAAAGAACAAACAGGAAGCAGAAAAAAAGTAGCAGATTGTAACGTCACATTGGTATCTCATTTTCAGAAGCAAAACGAGTGATGCAAGCTCATTAAAGCAAATCACTCCACTTACTGCATTATTTTTAAATGCTTCTGCAGGTCAAGATTTAAAATTAAAACTAGATTTTTACTGCTTACGATATTATCAATATTCTCCTTTTTAAAAAAATACAATTCAAGCTCCAGAATCAGGCAATTACATGAAAACTCGAGCTTTGCTTCAAACACAGGTATGTGCCCATTTAACCCTACAACTGTGATCAAAAAAAAGGAGGGGGGCAAAATAAAATCGGGCCGGTAAGACTCACAGCACTGGGAAAAAAAAAAAAAAAAGAAGAAGATAAAAAGCAAAAAACAAAAAAAAAAACCTCAACTTTTTTTCTTTCTAAATCTTGTCAAACTAAGCAAGTCCATTTCAGGGCTGCCTAGATGGTGTTTTTGAAATATTTATGATTGAGAGTTTCAGCAAGTTCCTGCAGCAACTTCTTTCTAGTAAAACTAAATATTATGGGGAAGATTAATATTCTGGGGAACATCTATCTTCCTCAGCACCATGAGCCCTTGCATCAGCAAGCAACCAGAGTCCAGCCCTGGCAAACTCCGCATGCATGTGGGGAACTTTATAGTCACGTAAACTACTGTCCAGAGATTTTTCTCTTGATTAAAGACAGTATTTGAGTCCAAATTCAGACTTCTCCTATAGTTAAGACTGAGTTTCTCTCACAGATCTCAACACAAGGTTCACTTTTTTCTTGACGTTGTTAATCATTACTGAGAAGCTCAAGTCCATGGATTTAACAGCATGCTGAATGCAAACAAAAGAAATATCTATGTTTAGCAAGAACACTGTGAAGTGGTGGAAACCCTAAATTCAACTGCATTCTACTAATGCAGGTAAAAAACCCAAATGAAAATAAGGGGGGGAGGGGGCGGGATGTAAGCAAACAAAGACCATCATCTTCTTGACCAAAGCAGCAAAAGAATCACTCTGTGTAAACTACAGAAAGCAGCAAAAATACTTTAAAAAAACCCCAAACAAATAACATTTTTCACTGGAATGATGTTTTTGTGAAACTGGGAGAAATTTAAAGAAGAGGTAAGTTAAGTAGGCTATTTTATTTAAAGCAAATGCTACACGCGGATTCACCACCTCTCGAGCCTCTCTGGCTGCAGCTATGTTTTCCACAGTGGTTATTCTCTGTGGCATACAAATGCAGCAAGCCCATGGCTAGCAGGAACCAAAATCCTGACGTTTTCCACCCTGCTGTGACCCTGCCAGTTAAAGGCCATGTCAGGGCCTGTGAATAAAGCACAACACTGATTTCTGCTTCCCTCTGAAGCACGGGGAGCAGTGACAACTCGGCACCTGCCCCAGCACAGCCCTCCGCACAGGCCGCAGAGCAAAACACAAACACTTTTCTTCCCCCCCCACGCCCCACCAAACCCTGGCAATGTTCTACTTTTTTCCTGCCCACAGACCGGTTTCTGCCCCAACACCAGAGATGGAGACACTGGAAGCCACGTAGGGCACAGGCTCCCCCAAAAGCGTCAGGATCTCTGCCCAGCCCCTTGCTCCACCATGCCAAGTGCCCAAACACCCCGTCTAAGAGCCATTTTGCATCCTCGGGACAACCACATGCCTAAACCGGGATTAAACGGCGCTCTGAAAATGGGCAAAACCATGGGAATAGCCCTATTCTGCACACATCCTTTATGCTCCTCAGCCATCAAGCCCCTCCAGCTTCCCCAGCCGACAGGACCCCCGGTGACTTTTCCCCTCTCTGCCTTTCCCGGCTGTTGCAGGTCAGGGTACCTTGCCCAGCGTGCACAGGAACAAATCCCCAATGCACAGGCTGGGTCTCCCTCGAAAAGAACTTCACACATCGCCCATTCAACCGTTTCAAAGTTGAGCTTTGGCAATTTCAAAGCTGCCACTATTGAACAAGTTGCCAAAACAAAATCATTCAGCTAAACTCCTTTCCCCTCTGCTTCACCCACCCCCCAGCCCTTTTTATTAAAGTTTCCTTTCACACAAACAGATGAAATGGAGAAACACCACCAATGCTAAAAGGAAACTGAAGCTGCACACAACCTTCTCTGCTAAGAACAAAAATTAACATCTTAATATTAAAATATCTATCTGTGCCTCCTTAGACAACTGCCTCCTTGATTTCTGACATTTTTTCCACCGCTAGCACCGAGCAGATGTCTGTAAAGCCATCCTAAACCATCTCCTATCAAGTCTGCAGGGCAGGTCCTTGCTTTGCCATTCTCACTCCCCAGTGTAAGCTCTTACACAAGTGGTTTTACTGCCTGCAGTTACGTCCAGGTGAGCAGGCACTTGCGAGACGTAGTTTGTGTTTCTAACCCGTGCAAACAGCACAGCAAGGTTAACCGAATGTCGTAGTTCAGGGGATGTGCAGATCAGGCAGTACGACAGAAATTATTTCCTTGTGATAAAAATTTAGGTTTCTGCAAAGAATTCAAGGCCTCCTCTAGAGTTTTACCTCTCCAGGGCAAAAGTGCATCTCTGCAAAGATATTTTCCCATACAGTTTGATCATGCTAACAGCATAAATAATGGGGGTGGTTTATCAGTCACGAAAGTGAGGCTCAGCTAAAAGAGCTGGTGTTAAGTGTGTGGTGCTTTTAATCTGGCAACATTATATTTAAAAAATAATAAATAAGTAAATAAATAAAGGCAAACACGCAATACCGCACCCTATGCCCTGCTTCAGAGCTTTGCAGCCAACAGAGTTCCTACAGGAACTTAATTCCTGGTGCCATAGCCCCGAGACGCTTGAACACAACCTGATCAAATGCCTTCAGGACTCTGCCTTCACACTGTGTGCAACCACTAGCTGCTAATGGCACGCACAAAAGCTTGGGAGGGATAAAAAATAATAAATTATTTTCCTAGGATTACAACAGACACAGAAACAGATATGCAAAAACAATGACACCAAAGGAATCAAAATATTCATGGCTCATAAAGCGTGGTAGAGAAGGAATGGCTCCAGCTCATCGCCCGCCTCTGCTTAGACTGGTTACAGCACAATGAATCAACATTACCCCTTTTAGAAAACCATCCTGAGTTCTGTTTATCTGGGGACAAATCCACCTAATCCCGCTCATACAAGCAAGCACAGCAACTTCAAGGGGGCTGCCAGTCTGGGAGAGGACAGTAGAATACGGCCCCTTTTTGTGCAGTCCTGGGACTCTTCTGGGGTGTGACACAGGGCCTGTTATTAATGGCACACGAAAAGCTGAACTAACACGGCACCTGCTCTGGCAGCGCTGTCCTGCCCCATCCAGCTCCATAACACGTTATCCAGAGCTGAGTTCACAGGTCCCCACTGCCAGGCCCTGACATTGAAAATCATGAGCTGCCTCACACAACTCCCAAAACCAGGCTAAAAAATGTGGGGGAAAGGCAGGGTCCTTCCCACCCTAGGACTCTGCATCTCCCTACAACGGGCAAGGGTGAGGTGCAGAGCCTTTCTGTCTCTTTTTACAGAAAAAAACCCAACCCTTTCTTATTTGTCCATGAGAGCTGAGGGCTGGGCTGCAGGGTGAGACAGCTCTTCCCTGGCCTTCATCCCCAGGTCTCAGGGACAGCTGCAGCCGGGGGGGGGGGGGGGGGGCGGGGCCTGGGGGGGGGGGGGGGGGCAGAGGCACTGTGTGGACAGCAGTACCCACCAGCACAGCATGCTGTGCTCAGGGGACACGGCCCTCCTGCCCCACCTCAGGCTGCCGCTGCTTCTGAACCCCATGCTTTGCAAGCATTTCACAGCCAAACAGGTCCCCAGCCCTTTCTGCACGGGTCCCAATTCCCCCCTCCGTCCCAAACCATACACACACACCCCCACAGGTGCCCCTGTCCCATCCATGCCCAATTTGGGAGGAAAATAGGTGGGGGCTTCAGAGTGGTTGAGGCCCCCTGACCTCAAGTGGGCTGCAGACAACAGCTTGTGCCCCCCTTCCCCATACTGGGTGCTAGCCCTGGCTGGCTGGGATGCTGCAAGGTGGGGGACTGGCCGGCTGCCTGGGGAAGCCAAACGATACAGGATGCTGCTTTTAAAGATTTGTTATATAGGTGACCCCGGCTGTGCTGCCAGCCCAAGGAAGCAACTGAAGGGGGAGGCAGGAGGGCAGCACGGCCCTAGGGCCCCGGGGACCACCCGGAGCTGCTGAGGGGCCAGGAAGGCCCGAAGATGCAGCACCCTCCCGGCCGGCCCCCGGGACGGGGTGCCGGACAACCCCGGTCACAGCAGATACCCCCCTCCCCTCCCCCGCTCTGGGACGGCGTTTTTGGGACCGACAATATCATACGCCGCCGTCCGCGCCCGTCCCGGGGCGCTCCGCCGCCCAGCCCTGCGCACCCGCGGAGCCCTGCGCACCCCACGCCTCCCCGGTTCCGAGCAAAGCAGTAACGAAACCGAGCCTACCGGCACGTTTCCAAGCCTGACGCGGTCCAGAGAGCGACGCAGACACCACCCAGGTTGGTGTTCGAGGAAAACCCGACGGCCCCCGGCGGTTCCGCTCTTCCTCGCCCGCCGCGGTGCGGGGCGGCCCGGCTCACCCCCCGGGAAGGGCCCGGGCCGGCTGCGCTCCGCGTCCAGCCCCCGGCTCGGCTCTGCGCACAGCGAGAGAAAAGACTTCACAGCATAAAAGAAGCGGAGATGCATGTCTGACCGGGGTACCTCGCAGGAAACTATTTTAAGGGGCCAGGCTGGGCAGCGAGGAGCGGCAAACCTGCCTGGACCGGGCTTGGGGGGCTTACTTTTTAGATTTGCAGCCCCCGAGGCGGCGATCCACCTTCCGCCCCTCTTTTCCTGTCTGGTAAACCTTTTTTTTCTATTTTTTTCTTTTTTTCCTTTTTTTTTTCCTGAGTTGAAAAGAGGGTAGATTTGGTTCATTTTTAAAGCTTGCCAGGTTCCGTGGGTTGCGTGCCCGGGAGGACCCTGCATCGGGGGACGGCCCGCCCCGTCCCGTCCTCCCGCAGTGCCCCAAGTCAAGTTCAAGACGGCCCCGTCTGGGGTCTCTCCTGGGCAGAGGCGGTGCGAAGCCCGCGGTGCGGGTTCCCCCCCTGCCCCCAGAGTTGGGTTAAACCCGCTGTGAGATTACTTCCCTCCGAGGACGGACCTGGCTGGGGAGCTGTACGCCCGGGCTGGCGGGGAGAACCAGCCAGCAGACGGATGCAGACGGCTCCGTCTGCATCCCAGCCGGAGCTCCGGCCGGCCCGGCGGGGACACGGGGATCTCCCGGCCGCCGGGGACACGGAGGTTTGCCGGAGGGGTCGGGGGGGAGTGCTTGATTTCCACCGTCGTTCTGGCTGCTTGGGGCTCCTGGGCGGCGCCGGAGACGAAGTTTCTCAGGTGAGATTTCTCTGCTCGACCCCTTGTCTCTCCTGAGGCCGGGGAGGCTTTTTCACATCCTAGTCAGAAATAAAGAAAAAAACAAGCAAACAAAAAAACACCCCAACAGACGATAACGAAGCAAGTCCAACGCGTCGCAAAGTCGCCCTGGTGTCCCCTCCGGGATGCAGCCCGGTGCCGGCGGTCCTGGACGGATTACCCGGTCCTCACCACTCATGCAAGGGGCGCCGGGCGCTGCGCAGCCCCGGCCCGGTACTCACCGTCGGGGCCTCCCCATCGAGGCGTCCCCGTTGCCCCCCGGGCGATCTTCT
Source organism: Zapornia atra (assembly GCA_013400835.1). Taxonomy (NCBI): domain Eukaryota; kingdom Metazoa; phylum Chordata; class Aves; order Gruiformes; family Rallidae; genus Zapornia; species Zapornia atra. The sequence continues at coordinate 4,825 of VZTU01022381.1, read as the reverse complement.
TCTTCCTCCCGACGGCGCCGTGCCCGGGGCTCCGTCCGCCGGGAAGGCGGCGGGGAAGGGAAGCCGTTAGGCGGCGGAGGGCGGGGACAAAGGGACAGGAGAAAAAGCAGCGGCGAGGCGAGGAGGCGGCTTCACCCGGCATCGCCAGCCCGAAAACAACGGCCCCGGCCCCGGCGGCAGCGCGGAACCGGGCCCGCCGTGGCGCCCGCGGCTGCCCCTGTCCCCCGGAGGAGGTGAAAAACAGCTCTTTCCAAAACAATAAACTTTTAATGCTAAAGCAGTTATAACCAAAAGCTGTACAGAGTTGGAATTTTTTTGTCGTTGTTTGTATTTTTTTTGTTAGAAAACATTTTTTTTTTCTTCCCCATAAATATTGTTCAGTTCCCGGCACTTTGTATCGATAATTAAATTACGAACGATAAATATGGCATCATGGATATGTATTTACAAAAAAAAGTTGTTACAAAAAGGCAACTGTTATACTAAACGTCACAATCTGGGTAGAATAAACACCACATCCTCATCCTGAAAAATACTGACCGACCCCATCAGACGAGAATACATTCACAAGTGTAATGCTTGGAGAGAGAGAGAAGGAGAAAGAGGAGAGCAGAGAAAGAAGCAGCAGGAGAGCTAGAGAGGAAAGTTCAAGACATAACAGGACTTTGGCACGGTTTAAGACTGTAAGTTTAAACAATCACCACTAAGGCGAAGGAGAATTTTCATCCTCATGTCAACATCCCACCGACAGAAGGAAAACCAAAACAAATTAAAAATTTAAAAAAAAAATAAAAACAAAGAAAGAAAAAAGTGGGGAATCGGAGGAAGAAGTAGGGAGGGGAAAAAATACCAAAGAAACGACTGCGACTGCAAAAAATGACAACCAAAAAAAATTTTAAAAAATCCAATCCTGAGAAAAGGACATGGCTAGTCCAGCGTCTGGGCTTGCAAAAAATAGTAATAATTATAATAATAAAAGACACACACCCCCCCTCCAGATCCTGGCAGTTAAACTAGGTGTAGCCCTATGCGGTTGTTGGTGTGGAAACTCCATTTCTGAGGGAGCGAGCTGCAGTTGGCTTGGTTTGTCCTTTTTTCTGTTTTGTTTGTTTCCTTGTTCCCAAAGCATTTGGTCCAGTCTCTGGCCGGGCAGCAGCTGCCTTCACACATACCACTCATTAAAATTGGGGGGCAGTCCAGGGTTGTGGCCGGGGTTACTCTGAAGGGCGGCCGGCGGTGTTTTAGTGGAGTCCTTACTGCCGGCGGAGCCCACTGCAGGGGGGGTGGAGGACTCGTACCCCGAACTGGCTGCAGGGGAAGAGTCCGACCCCTGGGATTCGTGCACCTAAAACCAAGAGGCAGAGATGGGATCGAGCCCGGGGGTCCCCGCCACCCCGCTGAGCCGGGCTGGGATGCTCCCCCATGCACGAGGGTCACTGGGGCGGGAGGGGGGATCCAGCGGCTCGGGCTCTGCCCGGCCACCCTGAGCACCGGCGGCAAACGCCTGCCTCGGCTCCCGGCCACTCCGCTGCAGCGTCCTGGCGTGGGGGGTTACAGCCACAGACCAGGTTGTGATCGCTCAGCCCTCCAGCACCGAGCAGCGCTCTGGAAACCGAGCAGAGCTGTAGCACCGGTGGGAGCACAAAAAGCAACTACGCCATTTCCCCAGGCTGTCCTCCAGCCACGGCCTAAGACACCGGGGGACAGCTGGGCCGTTCCGGGAGCACGGAGCGCTGCGGCAGGCACCGCTCAGCTCTGCCCTGCCCCGGGTAAACGAGCCCTAAGCACGCCAGCGACTGAGCATCCCCTGCTCAGGGAGGAAAGGGCTGGAGCGCAGGGGTGATTACCTTCATGTGTTTCCTAAGTGAGCTGGGGTGGGTGTAGGATTTGTCGCACACCTTGCAGATGTAGGGCTTGTCCGAGGTGTGGACGTGCATGTGTTTCTTCCTGTCGCTGCTGTTGGCGAAGCGCCTGTCGCAGCCCTCAAACTCGCACTTGAAGGGCTTCTCACCTGTGAAATTCAGAGAGGGTGAAGGAGGGCCGTTCCCCTCTCCATCCCCGCCTGCCTCCTCCCCAGGACAACCTCTGCCCCGTTCACCCCACCTCGGGGATGCCTAAGCACCCCAAAAAAAAAAGAAGAAGGGGAAGATGGACAAGCAGGGTTTGTTACGTGTCGGAAAAATTCGGGTCAGCCTTTGTTACTTTTAATTCACCTCCCACCAGACCCGTGCTGTGCTCCCGCAGGGACGGCGGCCGGGCGGACCCGGGGAGGAAGAAGACCCGAGATAAATTCAGCAGCTCGGACAGTTTTACAGGACGTACTCAAGGATACAAGCCGAAATACGTTTGCTTCCTGCCTTCCCCATTCCTCTTCCCTCCACCCGGGCGGAGGGTTGAAAGGGAAGACGGAGCTGCAAATAAAAACACTTTGACGAAAGTATCGCCGATTTAATTAGGAGAGACGCCAATCAGGCCTAAAAATAAAATAAAAAGGAGCGGAAGTCACCGAAAATGCTATTTCATTAGCATTTCTATGGCTCCCTCCGCAGAGACGCGCAGGGGGCCGAGCGGCGGCGGCGCCGCGCACCCGCCCGCTCCAGCAGCCGCCGGCCCGTCCGC
>VZTU01022380.1:27951-58934 GCA_013400835.1 Zapornia atra | reverse complement strand
ATTCTCTTTCAAAGCTAGATCAATGGCCTAATTATTTGTTCCACTCCAATTAAAAAATTATTTCTAATTGTGTCCAGAAGTGATAATATTTAGCAGCCTGGACCTCCACAATTTTAGAAATTGTAATTATGTTCTCATAGAGCACTACTATAAGCTTCCTATATGATATTTTCTTGTTTTGATGAAGTCTCACTGTTTTCTTACTCTGGTTTTCAGTACAATTAACATATACAAAATAGTCATAAAAGGAAAACCCAATGGCATTACTAAAGCAAAGTTGGACAAAATGACACAAAAATGTTAGCACCTGCTTTACAGTGATTAAGCTTTTGCATTAGTTCTAGTGAAATCTACAGTCTTCAGAGACTGTGCAAAAACTGATTGTCAGGAAAATTACGACTGACTTCAAATGGAGATCAAACGGCCATAAATCTAAGTTAGCTCTATAGATCAAAGGTTCAAACAAATTCTAGTTAGTTCCAACATGTGGCTTATTTTTCAAAATGAAAAGAAATATTGCTGCATGCTAAATGTTATGAGCTAACCAGATGGCCACTTGATAGATATCTGTATTAGAGGAACTGCACTGCACCCTTTCATGTGATGAAAACAGAATGTGTGTTTCATTCGGATTCCAATCAATTTTAATTCATTTTTAGCAGACAATACAGGCAACTAATGATTACTCAATTAACCTCAGAGCACCATAGTAACCAGTGAATCTCTAAGAAATGTTATGACACAAATGCATTCGGAACAAACCAAGCAACACAGATCAAACAAGCTGCATTAAAATAAAATGAAAGCAAGAATAGCAAATTCCCAAAGCTTTGTATCTTCCCAGCTTCTTTTAACAATAATTAGCAGAGAAATTGGAAGCACAGAGTGCTGCTTTGTGGGAGTGACTACCTAGTAACAACAAATGCAATATTTTCAAGAACCTTAACTTTTCCCAGTGTGTAAGACACATGGCATGAAGTTTAGAGATGCAACTAGATATGTGTCATCTATAAAACTCAAGAAAGTAAAAATCAATTACACTAGCAAAATCTCTGCTGAAGACATTGACAGCCAATGTAGAACCCACCAGACCACAAAAGAAACTGACCTCAGGAAAAGGCTGGAGTGACATATTCGTATGGATGTTCAGTGCCAATAAGAAAATTAGGCAAACAGTAGAGATGACCCAAGGGAACTGGATACTCTCCACTAACTGCCTATGGTTCTGTGGCCTGGTTGTTAATTCAGAAAGCAGTAATAACAAAAGTCTTAATTATTTTTTTCCCTAGCAAAATCTGTTAAGAAAGAGAGGAAATATTTCTATCTGGTGTCACTGAACACATCATAAAGAAAATACATTTTAAGTCAATAACCTGGGAACATGCCTTCCATTAACATGTAATAGCAGTGGTATGAATCACTGGAACTAAGGATGTACAACAACATATCCAAGGTTCATAACAGGAGCTATGCAACTTAAATTTCTGTCCTTTATTGCTTCATATCTACTGTATCCAAAGAACAAACTTTGACAAGAAACATTATAACACAGTATGTTCCATGATAAAGATACATTATTTTATATTTCTGCTTGCCATCCTGTATTATTTTGTGTTATTTTTAATATTCTACCATAAGCACAAAATAACTGAGATTACATTTATTATTAAGTCATTAATTGCTTCTGAACAGCTTATTCTATTTCTATGATGAACTTTCAATTCTATTATGATACTGAGAAACAGTTGCTTAACCAAAATTACTGTTGCTAGTGCTTCCCCTACCCTTACTCTTCAAAACCTCTAATGGCATGACAGACACATGGGAATGAAAAGCTAAATTTCAAGTCATTTGCAGAGAATGTCACACTAGAATACAGAATGCATAGCATCTAAAGGCATGGCCAACACATTTACCAACTGGAGTACAAACTGTGGTCTTGTTTTGTAACTCCTGGGTTCTATGATGCAGTGCAAAATTCGTACATGTCAATCTTAATGGCATAATTAAAATCAATAGAGCTAGAATAATATAAATCAGCCTTGGAAAATCCTTTTTGAGTGTTTTAAATTAATTTCCTGGGGATAGTATAGTGCTTATTTCCATGTAGAACACAGCTGGAACAATTTGGAAACAAGTAAGAAGAGACACAATCATGGGAAGGGAAGGAAAGAAAACAATCCAGGGTGATCAAGTGAGAGGACTGAAGAAGGAAACAAATTTGCTTTGTGGAGCTGAGGACTCCAAAGAAACTTCATGGACTTGAAAGGAGAGCTGTGATTTTTTCATTATATGGTTAAAGGCCTAAAGAATCAGTTGGAGTTAGAACCCTTAAGTATATATATTCACACTCAAACAGGCTGAAATCAGAGAGGGGAACATTCTCAAAAGATGCTATGTCAGGGCCTGAACATCTTCAAACACCGTGATGATGAGGAGATGATTAAAATTGAAAAAGATGTATGTCTATTACATTTGCTCCCCTGCTCATTCCTGTCAGCATTAGGACTTTGAATCTTGAATGACCCAATTTAAGATTACAACAGTTATTTTTCCTCATAAAAAAAGTTAAAGTTTATCCTTCATCTAATGTTTGTTGATTCAAATCTGAATTATCACCAATCCTTAAAAAACATGTTCTTCCTCATCTTCTTCCAAAATGTGAACGTGACAGCTTTCCAGCAACACAGTACTACATCACTAACTGTATTCTTACATATTTCACAAAAAGACAATACAATTAAAGTGCTCTTACCTCACAGTTCTAGCAGAGTTCACAACGACATTCTTCAGAGCAATAGTGTCCAGCAGGTTAGAAAAATTAACAAGTTCTCATAAAATTACATACCTTCTGAAGCCTTCCAGACAGAGCAGACGTGTCTGCATTTTGTACCTTCTGTGTTGGCAGTTATGAGAAATCCAACCAACTCTCTGGGAAAAAAAAAAAATAAAGAAAGAGAAAAGCATTCTTTTTAAGCAACTAAATATTTAATAATAAAACTTAAAGTCATTTCAATTCCAGGCTTCAAAAGAAAGTTCTGCCTGAGTTACTGAGCAGCATCAGATAAAGACAAGTATCTCCTCTAATATTTGCAAACATTCGTAACAAGGATCAGATTCTCTATTTAGGCTGCTCCAGTATCACTGCAGGATTTCTGTCTAGAGCTCAAAAAAGATTTATTAAATATTCATATTTTCTTCAGTTCTGGCAATCAATCTGCTATCATCTGTTGACTGTACCATACCATGTGACTGATCTGTACCATGGAAAATGAGGAAGAGTTATAAAACTGCAGCCATGCTCAGAAAGGCTGAATACATTACTTCCTCCTCTCACCTCTCCAATCAATACTATCCCATTAGAAGACTGCAGCAGTGAAGTAGGAGATTCAATGCACTTAACCTACAGTCAAACTGTTGGTTCCCACATAGACACCTGGGAACTCATAAGCAAAGATCTGAAAATGTGCAAGAAGTTCATATCTGAACACATGCAGACTCCCAAAGTGGGGGTGAGAGGTAGTGGAACATACAGAAAGTCTCCCAGCAAAACCAGTACTCAATATATGTCTCTAGGCAGCTTTCATACATTCTGGACTGACACTACCACACTGAGCTGCTGATCCAGGGCTCAGAAAAGACTTTATTTTCTGCAGTACTTAATTTTGCAATTTGTTAAAAAAATGAAAACAAATACTATTTTTTAAATGTCACTTGACTAGCAAATTACAGCAGCAGCTGTGAGGTGTGATAAGTGGCTGTAATTCAGGGTGACTTTTTTCCTTACTATTTGCCATATATTAAGCTCCTACTGTCTACTCACAGTGCTTCTATTTGAAGATGGCTTGTTTAGGAATTTGAAGCTTTTTTAAAAAAAGCATACAGTTTCACCTTTTTAACAGTAGAGCAATTTACAGGTTTCTATGCTAACACATCTAAAAATTATAATCTATCTTTCAAATCTTAGGTAAAAAGTGATAGAATCAGATCTTAACTCCAATCTAAATACTTCAGAGACTATATTGAAGAAGTTGTTATGCAAAGTTATCACTCTGTTCTCTAACCTTCTGCCCTCTAAATACATGTTTGAGACTAATGTTGAATTTCACACTAACTGGATAAAATTCTTTCAGGATCAGAATCTCAGTCATAATGAGTCAGCATCTATACTACACCTGTTGAGCAAGTGGGAGAAGGAGCCTATGCTATAACTCAATCCCCTCCAGCCTAGACAGCCAAACACCATAAAGATACTTTGCATAATTAAAAAAAAAATCCCTGAAGCCTGCTCTAAATTACAGTAGGAAGGCAGAGAAACTGCTGTATCAGGTAAAGCTTGCCACTGGCTCACGTCCAGTTTCCTTTATTCAGCTCTGCAGTGTTACATAAGTAGACAAAGGTGTTAAACTGGATCTGTAGGATCTGACCTTTCACACCAAAGCTATAGCCCAGCCTTTTAATATCTATGCTATTGGGATGCTGAGCAGCATACTAAACCTTCAACCTTGTGCTGCACGTAGGAAGCATTTGAACATTGAAAACTGTACTCAGCAAAGCACACCTGGTGCAGCCTTTTTGCATCACTTCTATCAGGTAGAGATCAGATAGAAAAATGCCCCCCAAGTCCACAAACACAACACCAGCTCTGCTGGAATAAGGCTGCACTGCTGAGGTCAAACTCCACCACTGATTGCTACCCCTCAGAGCTTGGCTCATCAAAACGACAAAGTTGCCTCTTTGTAGGGCACAAATGAAACAAAGCAGCTCACCCAAGTATAATTTAATCCATACTCTTTACTTTATGGTACCAAATGAGAGCATAAAGGATTAATTTCCTACTTTATTCCATGTTGAAAGCAGTTACTGAAACTGTAACTTTTACTCAGGTCATCCTACTGAATTAATTTCCACAGTGTTGTCTCAAAATATTTGACCCAGCAGTTCCTTGCATGACCCAAAGGAATGTAATAAAGCCTGACTTTACTGAAAATTGGAGAAGGCAAAAGTCCTTATTCTTCTGTGAGGCTCCCTAAAGAGAAAGCTGAAGGAGCCTTCTTTGTACATTAGGTATTTGTTAATGAAGAGGACATTACAACTCAAAATTTCTACTTGCTGATAAGATGCTGGTAAGTCACCGGTTTTCAGGTTTACAAAGTGATTGAAAATGCCACACTAGAGGGTGGTAGCATCATAAATTAACCAGCACAACAACTACTTGAAGATCAACATTTTTCCAGGACTTTTGGGGGTGGGAATTGGGAAAATAAATATTTTTTTAAAAGGAGGAGGTCATTTTTAGTAGGGCATGGAATGGAATTTCATTTAGTAGGACATTAATGGAATACCATTAACAGCAAAGGGTACTTGCATCTGTGCAGGTATATTCACCGCTTCAATGCAAGCTAAAACATGCCTTGAGGAAAAAAGAAACAATAATATCTTTAGAATTTTCTTATGACACACTAGACACCATTCCTCATGGGGAGGTGACACACACGGGCTGAAGGCATTCCACTAAAACATTGTCATTTATTTATAGGAGGCAGTGAATAGTCCAAGTACGTGGGCAAGAAGTGCAGCAAGCCAACCAAGAGAACAATAGTGCCAACTCAAATAGACTTGAATGAATGTTAAAAACCCCTGATGGGCTGAAACACTTGGGAAGTAAGGACACCTTTTGCAGTTTGACAATGAACAAAATTAAATTTTGAAAACAACAAAACTGAAAGGTTTTTAAACTTTTACCAAAGATTGTTTTATTCATTCAAAATGCCACTCTACACATATCTTGTTTCTAGGTCTCCTGTACCATTAGGCTGAAGCTCCTAATTTTTTCTTGGCTGCCAACATGTGTAAAAGAAGCTTTTCTTGTGGATCTTCACATCCCTTGCTAGTTTCAGCTCAAGGTGAGCTTTGCCCTTTGCAACTTCATCTCTACACTCAGATAACCACATTCCTCCTAAGTAGCCTGTCACTGCTTCCTCCTCCTGTGCATTTCCTTTTTGCATTTGAGCTGAGTCAGGAGTGCCCTGTTCATCCAGGCTGCCTTTCTGCCATGCCTCTACCACGTTCTGCACATTGCAATGGAACGTAATTGAAGATTACTCAGCTTTTCCGGATCTCTTAAACCCTCTAGTCCTGTTCACCATGAGATCCTGCTAGACGACCCCCAAATAAGACACAAGTGTGCTCTCCTGAACTCCAGCATTATAATTCAGCTATTTGTCTTGCACTCCTGTCACCAGACTAGCAACCTGTCACAGACAGGTTTCTTAAATGTACATTTGTAGTAGAGAGACTTGGCTAATGTGAGTTGTTATTTTACAGAAAGAAAGAAATATGGAAGAAAAAAAAAAACTTATTCCTTTTTCATTTGCTTTTTCCAGCCTAGCAATCTTAGACATAATTCAATCTAAAAGCATGATTTATTGGTTTTACATCTCTCATATTTATTTCCAGCACTACAAAACCTTACAAAGCAATAGAAAATGCTTAGAATAAAAAAAAAAAAAAGTCTTCAAAATCAATTCAGGTCCTGGATGCTACAGAAGAGTTTAACACTCTTATTGGAAAATTTAAGAGATGTGTCTATCAGTGAGTAAACAGCAATTCTGCTTCATACTATTAACATGACTCCTGGTTGAAGATGGGGTTCTTATGGAAGTTACTACTTTTTGTTTAACGTCTTAGTGTGTCAGTGTAATAATATCAGGGCTTTATATTATAATGATCATACCAATAATTTAAAAACTTCAATTACTAGTGCAGGGAAAAAAAAGGAATCTTTTGAATATATTTAATTATCCATAGCGAAAAAGAGTGTGATATCCACTTCACAGTAACCGTGGCTCTAGTTTTAAGACAAGACTCCATAAAATATGCATTGACATGCACATAGAAGGATAGAAGGGAGATCAGACTGCATTACAAATGCCACCCAAGAGGAACTACACTTTAAAATTTGATTTCTGTCTAAACTAAAAGAAAAAAAAAATCATCCTGGGATTAGAGAAGGCTACAAGGCAAACAAAAGCTTTTCATACAGTTACTCAGAAATAAGATGGCAGTTGCAATTAAACCATCACAGGAATTAATAACAAAAACACAAGGTAGGTTACATATTAATCCTAATTTTTTTCTACATATAGAAAAATAGGACATTTGTCCACTTCATACATCACTAAAATACCCCAACTTTAAACATACAAAAACTCATTATTTGTCTTAGTGTTTTCAAAGATAGATGAAGATTAGCAGTCATTGCGCTTTACTGCTTTATAAATAAAACCAAAAAGAAGTCACTGAAAAGCAGAGTTGTTTAATTGATCTAGAAATTAAAACCTCAACTGAAGAAGGTAGAAAGAAGAGTTGCAAGGCAAAATGGGGAACCTGCAGTACTCCGAGATTAACCACCAGATTGGGTTCCCAGCTGGTTCCTTAGCAGGTTATTTTGCTTTTAAAACCAGAAAAATTTCACTGCTGTTTCTCTCTCCTCAGACCTACGCTGCTCATACTTCACTCATCGAGTAGAAGAGCTGCTATTCCTGTCTTCCCTCTTACTACCTCAGATGTGAGCCTCGATAGCTGCCTTCCATGAGCGTTGACTAGAGGCAGCAGAGGCTGCTACGCTGCATTGCCGCTGGGACACAGAGGGATCCACCCAGAGATCCAGATTTTGTATTCATGAAAAATTGAATGACAAACATTCACAACAGAAATTCTGTATCTTTAAATATGAAAGTATACATGCACACACAAGGAAAATTAAATGAGTTTATTTTGGGGAGAGGGATGGGGGAAGATTTGTCCCATTTTTCAACAACGCAGAGTTTCAGATGTTGTGATAAAATACAAGTTAAAAATAATTTGCTTGCTTGATTTCCTGAAAATTCAACAAAGAACATGTGGAAATGTTCTCCTGAAACAATGCCTAAACTGTCGGCTACTATGTGGTGGTCCACAGAATGCTGATGATTCCTGAGGCTGGTTTAAGGGGGAGACACTTATCTTCCTAATGCATTTGTTGTTGCTGAAGTGGGATTCATTCAGAAAAGTTGGTAAATCTTGTCCCAAATATGGGGTTATTACACAAAGATGGAGTTAGAGAAAGAGACTAACTTTAACAGTGTCAACTAAAACTTAACTGTTATGAAAATGGAATTGGCCAGCACTAAAATAAATAAGGGGGGGGGGGGGGGGGGGTGTCCTCCCCCCTGCCCACCCTTAAAGGCCACTAGACATTTTCAGCCTCAAGAAAACAGAACAAAGAAGAGGTGAGAGTCCATCACTAAGAAGGAAGCCTTCTTCTGCAGGCATGGAATTGTAAGGATCAGGAAGCATTTTTACTGACAGTAGAGGAAAATTAAAGTTATATTAGAAATATTTGCTGTAGGATGCAAACATAGCAAAAGAGGGGTTTTATGCTTACTGACACCGTGTTTAGACGATGGTGAGAAACCTAGAAATATCAATCAAACATAAAAGCAAATTAAAAAATATTCTATTGAGTCCTGAATTTTTCTGTTTGCAGTAGCATATGTTTGTAAATAAATTCTTTGGAAAGTACTAAGATATTTTTCGCACATCTATAGTTACACAGTAAGTTTTGCCATCAGTTTTCCTTGAGAAGAGTCTTTTAAAGAGAGTCATCCAAAATCAGCACATAAAACAGCCTTTTGCCTAGGCAGTCATCAGACCTACTGTATTTAACACTTAAAAATATTAACTGTTTTAGACTGTTGTCTCATCTTGTAAAATCCAGAAATTTATTTTTCTCATCTGCCAAAAGACATTTGTGACACCACCTAAAAATAAGACATCTTAGTTAAGACTACCTCAGAGAATAAAAAAACTACCAACTTGATTTTCATCATGCTCACTTACTCAGTTTGTACTAACCACATTGTAACCTGGCTATTCTAGTTGGCTATCTATATTTTCTAATACAAACCAGTTTCTTTAATGGTCTAAAACAGGCCAGTTTGGCACACATCAAGAACTAGGAGTTTTCCTACTAAACATTAGGAAGTCACATTTATTCTGCTTAGGATGTCCTACTACTAGGGAGAAACTGTGGAGAATAATCTTTTATTTCTAGCAAATATGTGATTTAGTATTCCTCATCAAAAAACATATTTAAATAAGGCTATTCCTATTCACTCTCCTTCAGGTCCTGCATGGGTGGTCAGCCATCTTGTGGCTTAGTAACAAAGAAACATTCATGCCTCCCTGCTGCAATTAATTAGTAGCATACATATTTTTAAAGGGTTTCCCATTTCATAACCAGAAATTGAATACTGAACTGCCAAACAAGCACTGCAACAAATATTTGAATCTGATAGATGAGCAGAGCCTGAATTTGTGAAAAATACATAGCTGCTGAGGGTCTAGTCAGCCCCACGTTGCCCTACAGACATACTTCTGTTGCTGCTGAGCTGGCTCATCCCTTCCCCTTCTCACTACAACACCTCCTTGTCCCATTCTTAACAAAACAATCCACTCATACAAAATAATGACCCTACGTGGGTTCCAGCTATTGACTAGAAGTATGTTTTGTATTGTTACCTGGTCAACAAATCATATAAGAATCTCCCTTTCTTCCTACACAGACACTTCAGAAATATATAGCCCTGAAGGTTTTCATTTCTATTTTATCTGAAGCAGAGGAGGTCGGTTTTCTTAGAAGATAAATAAAAGTTCTGTATTACTCAGGAAAAGCCCCAAGCCACATAGCTCAGTCCATCAGCACCTGAGGCTGGCCCAGGCCAGGGGGAAACTCACCAGTGGGTGCAGCCCAGGAACCCTGACCAGGCTGGCATGGCAGGTCCCCAGCAGCAACAGGCTTCAGCCATGACCCTGCAGTCTTCAGGCAAAGGCACAATATCAGGTCAGGGTCAAGACTAGCCCAAGCAGTAAACAGCAGGCAGCAGGACTGAAAACAGGCTGACTTGGAGCACGGGGCTGAAAGAGCAAGAACCCTCACACCTGAGAAGGGGAGCTGGCCCCTGGGCAGCAGGTGGGTGCTCAGGGCAATCAAGGCCCTTTGCTCCCCTCAGGGCGGAGGGCTCTGGGCAGCTGTGAGGGAGCAGTGAAGTGCTAGAGCAGGAGCTTGCATTTCTCCTGCTGCTTGAATGTTTATGTGTTTTGAAATTATCTGGGAGTAAAAAAAGGAAAGAATTAGTCCATGATGGAAGAACCACTGAATGACAGTTATCTGTTCTCCATCAAGAGAGGTGAAACTTGTTAATTTGTCTTATTTTAATCAGGATCAAGTACATATGACAAACTGTTTCAAATCATTGCTACTCAGGGGGTTGATGACAGTCTCCCAGATACATCTGTTCTTTGGTTCATTAGAGAGCTTCCAAAAAAAGTAAAATAGATCCTCTTTCAATTGCTTTAAAATGTTCCTGTATTGAGGTATATAGGTATATATGCATGCACAGAATGGGCCCCTTCATTCCTTTTTGATCCTGTTTCCCCAGATATGAGAACTCAATTTACCCAAGGGTAATAATATGAATAATTACCCTGCAAAAGCAGAGTATTTCTTCTGGCCCTGCACAGGTTTGAAGCTTTGTGAAAAAAAGGTACCTACACAGTGATAAAATACCTTCATGATACCATTCATATAAAAACCAAGATCCTTTCCAATCAATGCAGATATAGGTCTTGAAACTTCCTGACTTTCCTATGAAAGAAGCCTAAGCGGCCTTCTAGGTATAACCCACTGTTTTTATTAAAATTTCTTTTCTTCCTTATTTTCACTTCCCTTGATCTTTATTCTTCACACCTGTTCTGAAGCTTAACTTGACTAAATTCACAATCATTTTCTTTTATCCTTTTCTTCCTTTTCCTCCTTTCATTTTCTGGTATATTTCAACATATGCTCAACTTCAATGCATGAAGATTTCACTGTATCTCCTCACAGTACCTGGCTCCTGGAGCAGAGGCCAGAATGAGAGGCAGCTGCTGTTTGTGAACCTGAGAAACACTGCTCTATATAACTCATATGAAATAATCAAGGAAATCAGCCACGTGGGCAGAGTATGTTCTGCAAAATATTTGCTTGCACTTACTATATTTGTGTGACAGAATTAGAATCCAGGAGACATTCACACAGCTTTTTTCAGTTATTCGACCACCTGCCTCACGGCAGGATTTCATGTCCATAATCTCTCTTTCCTCACACCACATGTTTTGTTGTGCATTTACAAAAGTGATTATTATGGAATGGAGGGCATTCTGGTGCTAAAATTAAGAATGTTTCTTTTGAAATTAATGCAAGTTGCAAATTGGGTGATAAAGTACCTCAGAGAAAAAAGAATCTTCTGGTCAAAGCAAAGAGTTGGAGGTCGAATTTCTCCACACATTTAGGGTTTTTTTCCTAGGCATTTTAAATTAATCTTTCTGTCACTGTTCTGATTCTGGAGACTTTAATACTTCCTCTCTCCTGTCTTTAGGACTTTCTTTTTCGATTGGTAAGCTCTTTAAGGCAAGGACTGTTCATACACTGTCTAGTACAAAAGGCTGCTGATTTCACTTCTGGCTTTGGAGCGACTATTATAATACAAATCGTGATACTGATCACGTTGGATGAGTCTCCAGAAACAGGGCAGTTTAGAATCCTGCTGTAAATCAAAGGAAGGGAAAAAAACAACTTTACAAACATGGTAATATTAAATAAAAAGTTATCCACTTTTTTATTCTTCTTTAGTTCTTTTATTCTCTTTAGTTGGTAATGACCGGGACAGTAATGGATCTCTTGCAAATGGAGTCTTTGCATCACTTAATTATTTGTAACTCTTTAGTCAGTTTAGAGGATTTTTGCCTTATTTTTTTCTTTTTCCTTAAAACATTATAAATATTTCTTTTCCATTTTGCTCTTCCACTGCTTTAGGCATTGAGATGGTTATATTGCAACCACTGATAAATTAAAATGACTGCTGTGAGGTTATAGATACACACAAGAACAAAAGGACTGATGACTGAAAAGAGAAAACTGCTTTAAATTATTCAGAGAGCTTCTTTTTCTTTCCTTGGATTTTTGAGAGCAATTGAAAAGAAGTGATGAATGAATATGAACACTGTGTGAGCAATCTGACGGTGTCAGACCCAGTGCTAATGTCATGTGCATTTTTCCTCTTTTGATCACTTGGTTCAAAACTTGTTCAGTGCTTTTTAAATGGCTTACCTCTTTCTGTTTAAATGCAGAACTTAAAGACTGTCCTCTAATTCCACCTCAGAAATTCCTGCAGCAGTACAGTGAAGTACCTACATGGTACATACCCATGAGAATCATGATGTTTTCCAAACTTTTTTTTAACCTTGATATCGTAAAGGAGAATCCGGTATCTTCAAAGTACTGAAAAACCCAGGAGTAAACCCAGAAGTTTTCAGTTCCTCCCTTTGACTTCTTGAATTAAACGAGTAAACAGTGAAAATATATTTTTCCTTAGATGTACTATCAAAGCAATAGAGCTATCAAAAAGATTAAAAAAATAAAGAAGTTGATAATTCCCTTATTAATATCTTCTGTGGGCCAGAGTGCTTTATTTTTTGAACAAGGAAAAAAATTCCAAATAAAGATGTGTGAGATGTGTGCCTATGTGCTTACTCAGGTAGAGTTAGATGATACATTATGTAAATGATCTGTGTGAGCATAAGTAATGAGCTCTGTTTCTTGCTGTATTGCTCACACAAGCAGAACATTGTGATTATTCCCCTTCTTTTATGCTGCAGACTGGAAAGCAGTGTCACCAGATTTCTTCCCATAAACCGTTAAGAAAGTTCATTGTGATGACGTGTGCATCTCTCCTATCAGTTGCCAAAGCCCATCTGTAGAAATGGAGAAAGCCTTTCTTATACCAGACTGGCAACTGGGCATAGTCCAAGGATAACATGAACAACATCTGAAGCTGGCATTAGCAAGCAACTTATCAAACAAATGCACTTTAGAGGATATTTTCCAAAGACTAAAGCTTGCTAAGGCACTTAGGTCTTCCTGGTCTTGTGAATCAGCTGTTCATAAGCTGTTCTAAACTATTTCAGGCAGTTTAGAGAAGCAGGATTATAGAATAGCATTCCTGCCACCCATGCAGAAGTTATATTATTTTCTACATTAAAAAAAAACCAAACCAAAAGAAACAACCCAAAACCATAAAAGGAAGGGGTGTCGCATCTTAACTGTTACCGCTAGATGACAGCAGTGAGTAGAGGGCAAAGGATGACAACTGGAGGAACTAAGGTGTTTTTTATATGCTTATAAACTGAACATATATAACCAGAAATAATATATCTGAAAGCATTAAAAAGCTACTTGTTTTTACTGATGTGGACAAGGCCATACAGGCTCAAAGAAAACTGTTGATTTATATTCCAGGCATTCTTCCTTGGAGGTTTAAGGTTTGAGCTGTATTCCCAACGATGCTACAGCTCAAAAATGGGGGACAGCAGGGCAGTTTTCTATGGTCCTTCCACCATTTCGATAATATCGAGGGCTGAAGGGATTCAATTTTCTTCTTAACTCAGTTTATAATAGGCACAGAACTTGATATGAATATGATGAAATTGCCTTGACTATCAATTTGTTTAATTTTATAATACAGTTTAATTCATTTAGTGAAATGGTTTCCTCCTTTTTTCCTGGCTATTTTAATAATATTTTTGGATTTTAATTTCCCTTTATGCTTTTTAATTGGTTGGGGTGAAACATATCAGACTGACAGCTTCTGACAACCATTATCTACCGCTTTTACACCAATTTCCTACCTAAATTGCAAATAGGTGCAAAGTCAGTCCTCCAGTGACTCTTGTTATTCCTTCAACACTATACATTGATACGCATTTCTCAGCCCTTTAAGAGTTTTGGACTCTGTTTCTACTTCTGCTTGGCAGTTTACTCTCTCCAATAACTATAACTGTGCTGTGAACCAGATCTGAAGAGTGACCCGAGCCTAGGAGAAAACTCTGTCAGCAATGAAGAGTAGGTTAGAATCCCTAAAGGAATTTCCCTCCATTGGCAGTCTGTATATATAAAGTTTATGAAATGAAAGCATAATGCAAAAGATATCATCCGTGTATAACAGACAGCCTCAGGACTGCATGTTATGAAGAATATTATATGCAAAGAAACAGTGTCCATAAATAAATTGTTGGCCTCTGTCTTTCCTTGTCACACAAGGACCATACAGTTGTCTGTTTTTTCCATTATCAGTCCCCGGTAGTCATCACTAACAGAAACCTTCTATTCATCTTATTTACTGTGACTTTGGACCCAGTGCTCAGTGGAAACAAAAAAAGAATTATCTATACTTCCATGGTTTTGGATAAGACGCTCTCAGCTGGAAAATAAGATATATCACATAACACAGGAAGTACCAGAAGCTTATCCTGCAGCAATATTCTGCCTCTATTTGTTGAACTGGTTTCTTTTTGACTCTGGTTTAACTCTGATGCTAATATTTTGTTCCTTCTGGGAAAAAATGTGAACCAAATCCCGCTACAATGAATGAATGAAAACACTCTTGGCTAAAATAACAATAGTTTTATAGCATTTCTCATTGATAAATCAATGTAATTATTTTTATTTTTCAGGGCAAAAAGAAAGGCACAATGAAGAGATGTGATTTATCTGAAAGGCTGACAGCAAAGGCAAAGAATTCGGGAGCCTAAGTCCAGGGCTGGAAGGATTATTTTCTTAGTTTGAGACAAACTGTCAATCACCCGTCTTCTGCTTAATGTTTTACATACTGTGTTTTCTATCATAGATTTCATTAAATATTTTATACTATTACTGAAGCTATTGCAGTACAAATGATCAGAATGCTATGTCTTTTTCCCTCAGACAAGTTTTCCTGAAAAATCCTGCCAGAAGATCGATTTTCTGCAAAGCATATCAAATGCTATCACATTAGGAAGCTGAGAAGACGAAGCTATTCTGGAGCCCAGGCTAGGAGTATTCAGTCCAAAACTGTCAGAGAACAAATGAATCTTTCTATTCACAGTTACTTCCATTTGCTTCACAAAGTGCACTTCCAATCAGTAAAGGAGTTAACAAAGGAATAGTTGCTCATTTTGTCACTGCATGTAGGATACATACCACTGTTTCTGAAGCATAATTTCTAGGCAGGTCACTGACACTTAACGTCTACTTCAGGGGGGTTTTATAGAGTAAACGTATACTGAAACACCTCATGGTGGCTACAGTTCTCAAGATCTATAATTTAATAAAACCGTGTCTCTCCATACAATTATTGAATCATAAAGCAATTTATCTGACTAGTGTAGTTAAGCTTGTTCATCCCAGTAACTAGGGAATCCCATCACTGTCACTTCCAAAAAATATTTGTCTGGTTTCACAGAGCACCATTTCAATTCAATACATACCTAACTGTGATGGCTCCTGTTTCTCTCCTTTAAGAGATTTGCTTTACTTCAAGAAATTCCATTCTTCTTTTCTATTTAATGTTTATTTTTAGTTTATATTATTACCCTTTTTACAACAACTCAAAATCATGCTTAATTTACCTTTCTCCTGGCTTTTTATACGATTGCTTGGTGCATACATGTCAGATTCAGGGCACTGAAGAAGGTCAACGCAATGACAGCCTTCAGGGCGCTGCCAGTGAACGCTAAATTGCCTACTCATCACTCATCACTACCACAAGCTCATCCAGAAAATACAGCCATAGCATAATGGAAGCAGTGCTTGAATAAGCTTCAGACCTTCTTTTCATCACTCGTAGCTTTCCAAATATTACAGATAAGGCCTGATTTTCTCAGCAGTGAGCAGCTTCCTCACTCTGACTTTCAGAGAAATTGCTGTTTGAGAACCTAGCTCCTACCTCTCCCCTAGTGCAACATGTCACTAGGGTAAAAGAAAGGACTACATGGAAACCAGACTCCAGGTTTATTTTTTCAAGTTATCCTGACAGCAACATCTCCTACGGTCCCTTACCAGTGCAGTAGAGACTACTCTACCCCCTCCAGTTTAAGCTGCTGAAAGCAGCAGAAGCAGAGAGTCTGCAGGTACTAAATCTGAAGGTGCATTGTTCCTTGTGGTAATTTGTTTCCTTTGTTACAAAAACAAGCCACACACTGTTTCGTCTCTTTCTTCATGCCTGCCACAAAAGAAAACATTCTGTGAATGATCTCTTACTTTCCAATGTTGGAAGAACCCAAAAGATTTCTGTGAAAGTAACACAGATACATCACTTGAACAGGACTTTATGTGCTTACATTAAGTTTGTTCTTACATTCTTTTAATCGTAGCCTGTTGAAAAAAGCTATGTTGAAGATGAATACATGTGAGACTTCACATGTACTGCATATCTGATTTCTGTGTCACTTTCACCCACTTTGGGCCAGGTTCTGAAACCTTACTCACATGATGCAGTACCTTGCCTCACTAAGGTAAGAAAAATACTGCCCAGCTTCTGTGAGTGTTTCAGAATTTGACCATATATAAACAATATTTTCCTTCAACTACCAGTGCCACAGAAGTAACTAGACTGACAACTCAAATGAGTTCTTATCATCTAATGCATAATTACCAGCTATGAAAACGTTGCCATGCAACTTCCATTCTGCAGTGCAGCAGAGAAATCCCATTAGCTTCAGATGCTGCTCCTGGTGACAATGACCTGTAGCAATGAAAGGCTAATGGAATTGCAGAGGTGTCACTACAGACATAATCTGAGAGCAGTGAAGTTGTGCAAGTGTAGCTGAGAGTCCAATTTAACCTGCAGAACGTTTGTTTATGGTGAGTATGTATATGATGGAAAGAAGCCAGTATGACTGGTGGGGTCTAAACTGAGTTTGAAGTGTCAGCAGTTGGGAAAAAAAAAACAACTTTCAAGAGCAACTTACTGATATAAGGTACAGAAATTCATGAGATTCAGTGATCCATGTCCTTCTATGTCAATATGTCATGCCCTTTTCTGCCTCTTTTCATGGTTGAACTGTATTTTAAACAATTGAAAAGGAGATTCAAAGGGCCAAACATGGAGATTTCACCAAAACCATGAAAACATTTATTAAAGGAAAAATTAACCAGGAGTTGTCTTAATTTGGTCATAGTTCTAACACAGCGATGCTTCAGTAATGACATATATCAATTTTCACAATGTTTTGGGTACTTGTTGAAAAAGGAGGCATTTCTTCTTTTTGTCTATCCTTGAACATAAGTTAATATTTTTATTAAAATGCATGCATATTTTCAATTTAACTTTTTTAGAAGTTCTTGTTCTGATCAATAGTTCAGATTCTTCTACCAACAACCCTAACTTCAATATGTTATAATTAACTTCATTACTGTTATAATTCATTTATCACTGAAGATTACAACTGTTGGATAAGAATAGTCAAGTTCAGATCTTGAACATGTATCTGTATAAAAGATTTTATTCCATTAAAAGAACTAAATGGCTGAGGTTTGCTTCCCTATGTCAGTAGTACGAGACAAAATCCTTGTTTAAAGCTCAACTGATACATGACACAGTCTGCTCCTAAGCCTCAAAAACAAGGAAAAGTTAGAAGTGCATCAGTCTTCACATGCTCTTAGAGCTTTTAACCAACTGCAACCCTCCTGTCATTTCTAACTTCATTATCATAGAATCATAGGGGTTTGGAATGGACCTCAAGAGATCATGGAGTTCAACCCCCCTGCCAAAGCAGCTCCCCAGCTCATATTGCACAGGTCGGTGTCCAGAC
This sequence comes from Zapornia atra, assembly GCA_013400835.1. NCBI lineage: Eukaryota > Metazoa > Chordata > Aves > Gruiformes > Rallidae > Zapornia > Zapornia atra. Next base: position 41,222 of record VZTU01022380.1, on the reverse strand, counting down.
GGGGCTGGAATATCTTCAGAGAAGAAGACTCCACACCCCCTGGGCAGCCTGTCCCAGGGCTCCCTCACCCTCACTGGGGAAAAGTTCTTCCCCATGTTGGTGTGGAACTTCCTGTGCTCCAACTTGCAGCCATTGCCCCTTGTCCTGTCCCCACAGATCACTGAAAAGGGGCTGGCCGTTTCCCCCTGCACCCCATACTTAAGATATTTATAGACATTAATAAGGTTCCCCCCTTAGTCTTCTTTTCTCCAGGCTGAACAACCCCAGCTCACTCAGCCTGTCCTCAAAGGGGAGATGCTCCAAGCCCGTAATCATCATTAGGTAGTCAAAAGCTCTAAATGTGCAAACCTCACAGAACCTGAACTAGAGAACAAAACCTCCCTGATTTCCTCATTCACAGCATCACTGCCTGCATTAAGAGAGCAGCACAAGCAGATGCCACCCAGTCCCCTCCATGCAGCAGGTCATTCTGGCAGTCCTGGAAAGCTTTATGTGAACCTGACCCATGCTCCACTTTTCTGCCTCTTTCCTTCTACCCCAGGTTTAACTCTTGAGTTTGCACTGCAGCATATTTTTTATCACATTAAAATTCAGCAAGTGCCTTTATGGGATATTTTTCTCTGCAGACAAATGATAGTCAATGCTCTGCAAATTCACACACTATATAATTAATTGATATTACAGAAAACAGCACGCGTAAAACATGAAAGAGAAGGCTCAGAGATTTTCTTTAGAAAGGAGCAGGGCAACCCCTCCTCTCTTCAATAAACCAGCAAAGCAGTCACCAAAATAAGCAGGGTTTTAAGTTCTTGGTCTCTCTGTATCAATTAATTTGCATTAAATCCCATTAATATTTTATTTATGTTCAAAATTTCAATTTTTGTGGTTGGGAGGGAGGGTTGTCACCTCAATGAAGTGGTTTGGTTTTTTTTTAAAGGTTCAGAGCTTCTGCATACACTGAATGCTTTAATGCAAGCACTGCACTGTAGCAAGTTGAAAGGAAATCTCATTAGGAGAGGATTCCAGGACAAAAAAAGCACCATGAGTGCCAGTGCTAATTAGCAGCTTTTTCTGCTATTTCAAAAGACATTCCAAAAACTGAATGAGTAGATGGATTATTTCACCCCAGCAGTATTCTTTCAGGTCAGGGGTGAGACACCTTGTGAGTGTGGTGTTAGTTCTTGTTCTCATCCAACAGCTAAAGAGCTTGCAGATTCCTTAATGGAGCAATAGTCAGGTCTGTAACTCTGTCATAACAATACCAGGACATGAACTGTAATTTCTGTTAGAACTGATGGAGGTCTTCTCTTTCAAAATTAGCCAAACAATAATTCAGCTGGGAGCAAAGTCGTTGGTCAGGACTTTAAATTCTGGCGTGTGTTTTAAGAACAGTCTGTGTGAGGTCCTAAGGCAGCAACACATTCTAACCATACCACTCATGAAAGTGCTAGACATGCATACGTCTTCTAGCTTGGAGACAGCTGGCAGAATATTGCTGCCCCCTAGATTCAGAAGACATGAGGAACGAAGGGACCAGTGAGTCAGTGCAAAGAAAACTCTCATATGAATTAGAACTTTCTTGTTTCTTTTCTCTAACACAGGCTATGACTTTATGAACATCCTTTCTTCCTCTGATTTGCTTCAGCTTGTGTTACAGAAAGTCACAGATAAGTAAGCAAATTCACAGCACGTACAAAAACACTCCTAAAAATTAGAAACTATATAATCCATCCAACCTGCCAGGGTGCATAACCACCTGTTCCCTGAGAATATATGAGTGTACTTACCACACCTTTTTGTGTCAATTTATGTTTTCTTTAACCATGCACAATCATATACAGAGAAAAACTATGAATTATTATTCACAGCTCCTGATTTCAAAATGTATACTAACAATGACCATTTCCTCACTCTTGCTCAGGCTCATCTCCCTAGACTCAGAACCTAGGAAGCACCTAAGAAGCACTCCCAAGTGCATCCAGGTAATCATTCCGATGTGAATCTATACTGAATCTATACTGAATCTACAGACTTCCAAGTGCAAAACAGTCCTATCCTACATGAAAATATATGTAGGTCTTGGAGACATAAAAACAGTTGTCAATGCATCGTATTTAATCAGGGTAAGTGTTCAAAGGAAATTATGTAATCAATATTCGTGGTGTGCATTGTTGGTTCTGTAGTCAATGAAAAGGGATGTAGGAAGCTGAAAAATCTGGCCCCTAGCTGTCCTTCCTGTGAATGTCCATGATTTCAGAAAATATAAGCCCTTCTCAGCTTGACCATAACTCTGAGTGTCTCAGGTCATGTTTTTAGAATCAGGTTTGGCCAACTGTATTGCTGCTGAAAGGAGTTCTTACGTTAAACTTAACTAATGGAAATGAGAAATAGAAGAGCTGTTTATGGTTGCATTTTGTTGCCAAAACCTTGAAAGGCATTTGTTGCTATATGGAAAAAAAGTATATTCATCCAAATTAGCCTATTTATTTTTTTTTAAATCTCCAATAACACATACTAAATGCTCTGATATTTTCTTGGCTTTCACCTTGACAGTAATGCACTTCAGCTGTCAGAGTCCTTTTAAGGGCAGCAACTCTAAATTAGTCTTACTGTAACTTAACTATTGTCAATGTGCATTTAAAAGAAAACAAAATCTAGCAATAAGTACTAAAGAAATGTTCTAAGTTTCACTGAAGTTGATAGAAAAACTTCCACTGGGCTAGAATGAAAGCAGAGTGGATGATGAGATCCCAGGGGGCTGGAGATTAGAAACATATTTTGCTGTAAACAGTTTTCATTTTTAAAATGCTCTAAGCTGTTTTTAATGGGATTTATCTCTATTGAGTTCTGTAATTTCATGTCTTCCACAACTGCAACACTTTTACAGGTAAATGTGGATCTGAAATAATTCATTCATTTAACTATGCAGTTCATTACTGCCTTTTGATGCTTCCAGTAACTGGTGCAGCCACACTGTTCCCAAGTGCTGGGGCAGGTGATGGGGTAGGTGTAAACATTAGAAAGACGTAAGACATGAGTGCATTGCTTGTAATAGAGACATAATCAGCAGGGGCAATAAAATGCCAGTTTTGATTAGGAGTTTGAAAGCCAAATAAAAGCCTGCTGAGGCAAGCTGCATATTTCTACCACTCACACTGCAGCACAGCACTTGTGCATGGTGAGAGGTGACTGGGGAGGATTAGCATGACCTTTTCGTAATGAACAGGACTATAAGCTTTTAGGGACCGGGTGGTAAACATAGCAAAGAGCTGGGAAAGGACAGAAATCACATCACTTCCAGTAAAGCTTGTTTTGTTTGGCTTTGATTTTTAAATCTGAAAGGTATTTTCCTGTCAATGATGTTGGCTATCAATCGTGTGTCCCAAAGGTGGGGGACAAATTTATCACGCCACCTCATTCAAACTGCTCAGACTGAGCTTGCCTCATTTTTAGCTCCTAAAAAAGTGAAAGCCCAAAAATCAATGCACATGGGCAACACAGTATTTGAAAACACAGTAGATAGTTACACCATTGGATATGGTATCTGAGAGAAAGTTTTTGTGCTCCAGATACCTAAAGATCTAGAGAACTTGATCACTTTCTTCTGTGTTCTGTGTAAGACTTTCGCGCTTTCATGCTTACTCCTCCTCTTTTCTCAGCAGAGTATCTGAGCCATTGCACTGGAGCTTGTATCAAATGGAAATCTTTTCTGCTTCCAAGGGAAATTGGTTTCAGGGGTATTTAATAACAATATCCTCCATGAATCCAATTTTGTGCAGTCTTCCTTCTTCCTGAGCCAAAACTGAATTTATGTTCCCTATCTCTATACTCCATATGTAACCCAGACTCTGAGGACACCCAAGGGACGTATTTGCACTTTCTCAGAATTGCAGTGTTTGGGAGGAGAAGGCCAGTATTGCCAAAGTTACTGCAGAATGTTGCTAGAAAATTTTCTGGTGAAGAGACTTTTTATCACAGTGTCTTTCAACAAAGTAGCAGTTCATGACTAACTACAGGAACTCGTTGAAGAAGTGCTTCACTTTGGCTTAATCATTCCATCTTTTATATATTTTGTACTGCAAAAGGTAGTGTGACAAGCAGTTTCATGAGCACTGGAATTAACAGGCAAAGATTTCTCAGAGCATTTGTGCTTCATGGAAGAGTGTAACTAGGGAAAGCATCATGAAGAAATCTCTTATTGACCAACATGGGATCCTAACATGAAAGAAAAAATAACAAATTATACTGGAATCTGTTTCTTAAAGAAAATATTGGAAAATTAGTACAGGGAATGAAATTAAAATTATAATAACAGTGTTTCCAGTTATGCTGCAACAGTACAGTCAATGAAGTCCAAATCAAAGGTCTTCCTTTAAAAGGAAGAAGCCAGAAAGCCAAACTATATTCCAGGCTGCATTAAAAGAATCCTGGAGGGCGGGGTGAAGAATGTGATTCTGCCCCTCTACTCTGATCTCATGAGACACACCTGCAGAACTGCATCCAGCTCTGGGGTCCCCAACATAAAAGGAACATGGAGCTACTGGAACGAGTCCATAGCTGGCCACAAAGATGGTCAGAAAGCACATCTCTCCTATGAATACAGGCTGAGAGAGTTGGGCTTGTTCAGCCTGGACAAGGCTTTGGGGACACCTTATTACAGCCTTCTGGTACCTAAAGGGGCTATGGGAAAACTGGAGAGGGCCTGTTTACAAGGGCCCAGAGTGACAGGACAAGGGATAATGGCCTTAAGATGAAGGAGGGGAGATTGAGATTAGGTATGAGGAAGAAATTCTTCCCTGTGAGGGTGTGAGGCTCTGGCACAGGGTTCCCAGAAAAGATGTGGCTGCCTCTGGATCCCTGGCAGTGTTCAAGGCCATATTGGATGGGGCTTTGGGCAACCTGGTCTAGTGGAGGGTGTCCCTGCCCACAGCAGGGGGTTGGGACCAGATGATCTGTGAGGTCACTTCCAACCTAGGCCATTCTGTGATTCTATGGAAAAGAAAAAAAATTTTAAAAAAATCCAATATTTATTTTAAAATTTGGTTTCAAATTAATTCCAATTTTTAACTGCAATTTGTAATTTACCTTGAGATAAAAATTCCAAGGTTAGGGCAGGGAGGCTATTTGGGTATCTCAGTATTATTTTTATGGGATCTAATTACTGAACCTGATCATGCATTTTGCTTATTCCATCATTTCATGGCTTAATGATATTGAGAATACAGATTCTAAACCAAGATTTATATCTTAAAGAATGATTCAATCTGCATTTCTACTCCAGCAGTATCTCTCTATAATTCATGGCATAAGAAAACTGCATTATTTAAATAGCAAAATAAATAACAAAAGTAAATACATGCTTGCTTTTCTAAAGAACTCAGACTAATTGATAGATAAACGACTGTATGTCCACAAATGGGAAGAAAACAGAGGATGAGAGAACTATTTATCCAAGCTTTGGACAACAAAGAACAACAGAATTCAAATTCAAATTTTTAATATGTCATCTCTTACTTTACCTACTAGAGTAGAGAATTACTGGGGAAGAGGTCATGGTCCTTAGAGAAACTGTACATTTCCTTTACCATCTTTGGAAGTAGTGTCATATTTCTGCATCAATAGTGCCCAGGTAAGAATTCATTTCATTTTAAATTCATGCTTTTCATTCAAATACAAACCATCCCCATAGAATAAGCAGTCAGCAGGTAGCACTTGTTTCTATAAAAGGAGCAGCCATTAAGCCGTTTTTATCCCAAAAGGATGGTGCTATTACACTATTACAGTGATTTTGTTATACTGCATTAGAGAGGGATGTCAAGTCAGTGCTACTGAAGAACTGCAGAGGACCCTGGGCAGCAAGTTGTTTAGACAAAGTCACAGACAAAATTCAATGCAGGTAAGTGACAGTGATGCAACCAAGAGTAAAAACCATCCCAACATTATTATGCAATGATGGTCTTTCGACTGACAGTCACGTAGGAATGAGATATTATAATAAATATCTGTGTGAAAACATCAGCTCAGTGTTCTGTAGTGCTTAGAAAGCAAACTTAGTGTTAGAAATGATTGAGAAGTAATAAAGTCTAGAACAGACAATGTTATTACGCCACTGCATAAATCTGAGTTTGCTTCCTCTCCAGAAGCATGCTGTGGAGATGGAAAAGTTACTGGGAAAGGCAACAGCAATGATCAAATGTATGCAACAGCTTTTGTAAAGGGAGCAAATGAGCAGATTAGTATTTTTCTGTTTGAAAAAGAGACAACTGAAGGCTGAATAGAGAGAGGTCTATAATATTGTGAGTGGAGAGCAGACAGTGAATAGAGATTGATTGTTCACTGCTTCTTCCGATACAAAGGGGGGAGGGAGTGAGACAGGGGAAGAAATCAAATAAAATTGCAGGGGTAGGATCAGAGCAAACTTCTTTGTTCAGTGTAGACTGGAGAGATATTTCTTCATATAACATGTATTTAAGTTATGCAGCAGTTATGAATTACTCTCCAAAAAAATTCAACAGATGCTAAAAGATTACATCTGTTGAAACAAACACTGGAAAAAATCACTGAAGAAATTCCAGTAGTTCCAACACAAACAAATTTCTCTGCTTCAGGACATGTCTGACTCAAAAAGCCCTCAAGGCTAAAACAATGTTCAGAGGACACTCCACTCACTATATGTTTGCCCAGGGCCCCAGTCTACCTTGTGATCCTGCATAGGTTGATTGCCATTGCACCCCCAGAATGCTGGACTAGACTATCTTGGTCTGCCCTGTCCTTGCTTCTAGATAGAAATTCTGCCAAGAGTTGCAGGCATTACTCAGCTAGAAGCTGTCTAGTTCTTTTTTCTCCCACTTCAGATTTCTGACCACTGTCTCTGAGAATTGTTTTTTAAAAATAAATCAGATGACAAAATATTAACAGTAGAACAGCCTTCTCTATCGTTGTTTAGGTATGTGTGAGGGAGAAAGAAAGAAAGAAAGAAAAAGAGGGGGATGAAGTCCTGGTGTTTTCATTAGAATAAAAAGGTCTGTGATCCCCCTTTACCAGGAAAAACTGCAAGTCGGATCATCAGCTGTCTAAATTGGAATAGTCCTAATGCAATCAATGGAACTGCACTCTTTAGCCTTGCAGAGGATTTAATCTGAGTTCCTTAAGCTTCAGAACGGCTCTTAGATTCTCCAAAGGATGTTGGTGACACATGGGACACTGCAAAATTTTCCAGCTGGTTCTACTTTTCCCTGTAAGTCAGATCTCTAGATCCATCTCCACTTTTGCCAGTTAATTCTGCTGTAAAATGACCTTGTTTGTCCCTTGACTCTGTTTTGTCACAGTTCATGGTAATACTTCTACTTGTGCTGGTCCACCTGTCTAAGAATCTCTGCCTTCTTACTCCAGTCCTAGGTACTATAAAAATATTCCCTGAATTTTCATGTGCTCCATGGTAAGGCAAGTTACTTCATGGAGACTCCATGAAATCCTCTTCTGACTACAGCATCAAATACACTACATAGCTTCTATGAAACTGGCTTTGTGCTTCAACATGTGAACATCAATCCCTACAGACAGGATTTTAATTAAAATTCTAGCCCAAGAAGAAGAAAAAAGCCCAAGGGTGGTGTCAGTGTTGGTGCTGTGCTGAAGAAGCCCTGACAAAATCTAACAAGTGAAGATCGCATTAACGGCTTTGCAAACAAGGACTTCGCGACGCAGCAAAGCAGGCCGCAGACTCTGTCACTTTACATCTTAAGCTCTCTTGAACTTGCAATTTTCTTTATATAAATCAGTGTGTTTTCTACATCTATTTATCACATTTTATAGGGGGGGGGGGGGGAAGGGCAATTGGAAAGTTTGGTTGATTTGAGATATTTCCTCTGCATCTTTCCTAAAGTACAAAATATGACTATAGGAAGACTAAGGCTTTTCACCTGCTGCATTAAATTTTGTAAGGTGAGTAAAGCAGTAAACCAAATTACTGAAAATCCCCCTTAATGATTCCCATTCTAATTGCACCTTTCATAAGCACAGTCAGTACTTTTAAGAACTTACTTTAATCTAGGCATGTATAACCTGTGGCTAAATTTGTATTTGACTTACAGTCCTAATGGGATTAACAAATTTCAAGTCCAACTGATGTTTACATCTTCAACGGATGTTTACATCTTTTAGATAAGAAGCAGGATTAACAGTTCTAATAGGCAACAACAGTGCAACATGGCTAGAGAGGAGTGAGGAAGTAGGAGTGTGGGAGGCACAGAGGTGGGACAGCAAACTGCAGGGTGTGTGTGTACAGCTGAAGGAATGCAGTGCTGGGCTAAGAGAGCTCTCTGGTACGGAGGCTGTTCCTAGGCCAGTTGCCTTGCTGTCTTTGCACAAGGTCCTGCAGTGCATCACCGAGCCAGGGCCCAAGACCTCCTCCTTCCCATGTGAAGATTTAGTAATTCACTCCCTTGTGAATTCATTCAACAAAGGGCAACCCTGTAACATGCCTAAACTATATACCACAGGGAAGCATAAACAGACCCAGGAGGACGGCAACCGAAGTAGTTCAGATAACAGAAATCGTGTGACTGCTTCAGCAGGGAGAAATGCAGGAGCTAATTAACCCTGTTGCTTCCCCGTAGGATAAATTAGCCTTTTCAGAGCTCCTGCAGCTAGACTGCACCTCATACCAGGATAGCTAGTCTATGTGAAGCCTGGTTCACAGGTCCAAGTGAGGGTAGGCCCTGTAATGGATTCATTGTGATTTCATGTGATACAACACAGCTCCTCTGAAGAACTGAGAGACTCATTTCTTGCAAATACAAAGTCTATTTTAAAAGCACTGAAACAGGTACAGCTTATTATTCTTCTGAGTGCTCATCAGCCCACCTAAACACAGTGTTGAAGCATCCCATTCTGCTGATAGTCTCTGCCCATTTAGGGGCTGGATGAAGCAGCCTATCTAATCCTTGTTATTTTAGAAGGTCCATATTTGCTTTCCTATGTTTGTTGCTCTTTCCCCCTTTTCTTTTAAGTTCTATAACTATGTTTTATGAGCCAACTTTCATTCAAAATGCACACTACACCACACTGCATGGGCACTGGAGTCAGCTGTTTGTTAAATTTCCAGGTATCTTTCAGGCATGTGACATCCTGGACAAACAGGTAAATTCCCTTCTTCCAAAATCTCTGGTTGTAAAACATGATCGTGTTCACAGAAATTCAATTGCATGGTAGCCAGTATCTGACCATCTGACATTATTATCCAGTTCATACTTACTGGGAACACTTCCATTAGCAAAAATAACATTGGTCTCAAAGAAAATAGAATGAGCCAGATTGTTACTAGCTGGTAATAAAGAGCAATAAACCAGTGAAGAAAATCAAGCTGTTCTCATTGACAGCAGCTTACCATCTAGCCTTTGCATTTCAGAATCATTCTAAAGAATATTAAAAGTGCAAATATAAACTTAGACATCTTTCTTTTGCTGCCTGTCATTATGACCATTCTCAACATCACATTATAGAATACTTTGGGCTTAGCACATTATAAAACGACTTCTACATATTGCCAGCTATGTGGCAGCTGAAGCAATATCCATGTAGCTGTGCTAATGACCTCTTCTGTGTTTACCATATGTTATCATTCCCCCTGAAATTAAGTAACTATTTTACAAGACTTTCTGCAAATTGACGGTCTTTAGGAGCTACTAAATGAAATGTGTGCTTGAAACAAGTGATGGTGGAATTTAAATTCACATCTCAGAAGGAGTGATATTTTATAAGCACTTACTGATTTTTGTAACAGATTAAAAAGGAATAAGGGCAGATCCCAGTTACTTATAAACCAACCATGTGGTTGCAATAGGATTTTCTTTACCTTTCACTATGTTATCCTAGTTTTATAGAGGAAAACAATTATACACAGGTTTTCCAGTGCTAATCTGGCAGACTTGATTCTGCACCAGGTCTCCCTGAGGAAGGAGGGGATGGAACAGGAGGAAAGCCTCCCAGAGATTACCTCTCTTGGGCTATACAGCAAATTCAGCTCAAGGCAGGTGTTGGGACTATAGTGGATCCTGGGTGAAGCATCAGTCCTGCACCAGAATTGAATTACAAGATAAAATGGGATTTATAATTTTTAGTCAACTGATGAAAATACTTGAGGCCAGGCAATATTTTAAAGCCAGTTTTGCCAGGAGTAAGAAGCTTCATACTCACTCAAACACTCCATGCCCCAGAGATTTGACTCACACCTGTTTTGTTTCATGTAGGTTGTCAAGAAGAAAGGGAAAAATAAATAAAATAATATACTTCAGAGTTTAACCCCTGGGTCAGATTATAGAAGAGAAGGAGAAAAAAAAAATCTACTTCAACAGGTTTAAGCAGTACAATAAATCTATTTTGACAGATATTTGACAGCCATGTTTTTACTGACCTCTTTCTGGTTGAGGAGATGGGAAGGAAAGCAGTGCTTATTGAAGGTCATTTTGGAACAAATAAGCAATATAAAAAATCAGAAAATTGATATGATTTTGTTGCACCAGCTAAGGGCCTGTCTGTGTGAGCTTAATAGGATATGAATTGAGCTTACTGTATTTACCTTGCAAGTCCAGCAGACTACTCACCTACATTTACTACAAATGAAAACACTTTAAAATATATATAATATCTTAAAGAAAGTCTTTCTTTACTGAAGAATACAAATATTAAAATCCTCCTGGAAAGATAGTGCCTGGAAGGAGCTCCATGACACCTTTTCTATGTCAGGCAATTACCAGCAGGAATAAATTTCACGACTAAGTAATTCTAATTGAGTATGACTCATGAACATTTCAACAAGCTAGAAACAAACATGGGTGGCATTCAGAGCAGACACTGCTCCTGTGAAGTTCTACATCTCTCTAAGCTAACATAAATAGAATCTCCTTGTCAGGACTATTAGTTCAAGTCAGTTGAAGACCACAGAGCCATAATGATTTACATCAGCTGATGTAAATCCAGATCCTGATCCAGATCCTTAACAGTTTATTGTTATTTTAGTTTTTGCCAGCAGCATAACTTTAGGTAGGAAAAAAATGCAGCTACTGAATCAGAAATATTAAATCATGACAGGAGAGAGAAAATTTGAAAGCCATGGGAAATTCCTTCTTTTAGTCCTTAGGTAGCTCTGCAGTACTAGAGTGTCAGGTATAAGGATGGATTTAACAGCCAGGAAGAAATGTCGGTTTTTAAAATTACTTGTATTTGTAGATTCAAGGAGAACATAAGGGAAGAAGACAAGAATAACCCTGCTGGACCAAAGCAATTAACATCAAACACCATCTCCCACACCATCTCCTTACAATTATTTTTTTTTAAATGTATAGAAAATAAATTTTGAAAATGAGAGAAGCATATTTGGTACATAAGCACTCCCCAACTTCCAACAATTTTCAGTTCAAGAACTGCCTGTTTTGACTATTGTAGAAGAGCTAGGCTGCCCAGCTCTCCTATAAACTACCATTTTCCCATTGTATACATAATAAGAAGAAAAGACAGTAAATATTTTAGGAATCTATAGCCATCCAAGCCTTAGAGAACAATACAGGTTTAATTTTAAAAAAAAAAGGAATCCTAACATCACTGGAACACTGGCTTTATCTCTGTAAGCACAGGAAATAAGAAAAAACTTTTCTAAGATACTATATAAAAAATGACAATAAACTTATACTAGAGTCCAAGAAAATCAGATGCCTGGATCATGCCAGATTTCATAGAAATTGAGGATACTTACCTCTTCTGAGTCTGTTTAAATGGTATTTCAGACACTTCTGATATTTCTCCAGGACAAGAATATGCACATCAGACTCTGATGATGATTCCTGAATTATTTTGCAGGTGTAATGAAAGTTTCTGTGGACATGTCAAATGGTCAGCAGACATGGAGAAGTGGACAACCTGTTTTTCTTAGTAGCATTCCTTCCTACATTGGTTTGGACCTCATTAGTGGGACAGTGTAGGTAAGTTTCCACAACAGTGACCATTCTAGAATTTTTTAGCAAAAATCCAGTTTATGATATTATCAAGCCAGCACAGAACATATGCATTCTTGTCTTCCTTAACAAAAAACTTTTAGGTCCCCAGGAGACCACTGAATCTACAGCACCAAACCCAGAGCAATCTAATAGGAACTATTCTTTCAAGGTAAAATTCTTTTCTAAGTATTGTTCTTTAACTGTGATGTAAACTAAGGCTATTTTTAGCCTGATATCTGTAGATTAAAATCCCTCTGAAGTCTAGGTGGGCTTTTTCTAGACTACAACCTTATCTCTCAAGGAATATTTTGTTAATCATTGTTCAAAAAAGGCACATGTATATATGTATAATAAGAGTTAGTTTTATTTCCTAACTCAATATGAACTAATATTAGCATTCCTTTTCATCTTAACATTGCTCCTCTTAGATTTATATCTGAAATTCCTTTCAAGCCTATCACTTTGGAGTAAGGAAAAGAGTAGCAAAATATACTGTGTTTTGTCTTGCCTGTTTGGAGGAGCAAAAAGAATTAAGTTATATAGAGTGAGAAAGTTGATATCTAAACCAACTTCAACCTTGGATAAACCTAAGAAAATTCATATTTGAATTCTGCATTCTGAATTATCTTGTCAGTATCACAACGACATGTTGCACACCAATCAGCCATTCAACAGCAGAGGTACTTCTTGATTGCCCAAAATTTTTTTTTCAAGCTTACTACATACATTTCTTCAAAGACTCATTAGAGGGTCTGTGATGGATACAATTTCATTTTGCTATACTCCAAAGGCTGAAACTTTAATACAAGTCCTCCATATGCCATGTTTTCATAGAATCATAGAATCATAGAATGGTCTGGGTTGGAAGGGACCCCATGGATCATAGAGCTCCAACCCCCCTGCCACAGGCAAGGCCACCAACCTCCAGGTCTGGATCTACACAAGGTTGTCCAGGGCCCCATCCAACCTGGCCTCGAACACTTCCAGGGACGGGGCATCCACTACTTCTCTGGGCAGCCTGTTCCAGCACCTCACCACTCTTTCTGTAAAAAACTTCCCCCTAAGATCTAATCTAAACCTACCCTCCTTTAGCTTTAGTCCATTCCCCCTTGCCCTGCCATTATCTACCCTTTTAAAAAGTTGAATACCCTCCTGCTTATAAGCTCCCTTCAGGTACTGGAAGGCTGCAATGAGGTGCCCCCGCAGCCTTCTCTTCTCCAGGCTGAACAAGCCCAGCTCCCTCAGTCTCACTTCGTAGGACAGGTGCTCCAGCCCTCT
>VZTU01022380.1:2008-27702 GCA_013400835.1 Zapornia atra | reverse complement strand
GGTGCACTCAATTCCATCATCGATGTCATTGATAAAGATGTTAAAGAGCACCGGTCCCAAGAAAGATGGAACACCTCAGGTGGCGGTTCTGTGTCAGACTACTGTTTATTGTATAGTTGTAGCTTGTCCACTTTTTGTCATCATTTGCAGTACTTAATTTTAAGCTTGCACACTTCATTATAAATAGCTTACTGTAACCTTGATAACTCCATTCACTTTCTGTTGTCTTTTAAGCAGCTTATAGTATAACTAACACCAGAGTGTATGATAAATATTTTATAAAGGCATCTATTGTCACCTACTTATCATTCATAACGTAGTACAAATGCACCATTAAATATGTATTAATGTTTTACAGATGTTGTGCTGCTACTAACATATACTTATGTACATTTTTAATCCTTTTTAAGCTATACAACATTGTACCAGTATAAAAAATATATATATTCATAAAGTTGGTGTGTGTTCAAATGATTGCATCACAAAGCCATTAGGCATTTGAAACTCCCATGCATACCACATTTGGTTGACAACTAAGTCACTGCATAAGGGAATGGTAAATTTATACAGTGAACCTTACTGGAAAGAATGACTATATTTTATAATATTCCAGCTAATATGCTCTGTGGGGGATCTGGCAGACTGTGAAACTACAATAAGCCTGTGAGAAAGAATACCTAAATCAAATGATCAGCTGCGTATGACTTTCACTCTTCTTTTCTTGTGTTAAAGAAACTTTTTGTAAGGTTTGGCTTAGTTCAGCTTCAAAACTTTGTTTTAAATCAATCACACCACTAAACTTGGAATGCCCATAACCAGGGTAAAAAAGCAATTGCTGAATGATCTACAGAAATTGTGGAAACAAGAGCAGACAGCATAGAAAGGTTCAATATTATTAAGGGTAAAATAGAGCGAAAAGCACATATATAGAAAAAGCAGAGAAAGTGACAATACTGAAGTATATTTTTACTATAAGACCTTACCTTTTTCGTACAAATAATGAGATAATTTTCACATATGATATATGCAATTAGGACAAAGATATGAAAGAGGTAATCCTTGAGAAGATTTTTGTCAAAAACTTTTGACAACTATTCACCTCTCCACTCAAAAAGTCATGAGATCTAAAGTTGTATGAATAATTGATGCTTCAGTTCAGAGTTCTTACTTTCTCTATTTTTCTTGTCCAATGAATAATTCATTATTTTTGCCATGTGGAACACTTTAAATAGGAAAGATTAAGAGAAAGCCCTCTTCAAATACTCCATATCACTTGAATTGGAAAAGCAATATACCTAAATTCCTGTCCCTCCTCTGAATGTGTCAGACAGCAGAGTTGAATCCATATATCTCTGATGCTGAGAAGGTGTGTGACTAGAAGGAACACCAGTACCTCTACTGTAGAGTTCTAGGAATTGTATGTAAGCCTCTTGGACAACCAGGTCTCTGAAAAAAAAATCAAAACATTTCATTTTGATTAATGCTGTTTCCATGTTTCCTAGATGTATTACTTTCCTTTGCCCAAATGGGATCCTTGAAGATGGGTCAAGATGGCAAACTGTTTGTACTGCACTGAAACTCGTTTCTTTAATGAATAAATGATTCCCAGAAAGATTTTTGCCAGCTCCGATGGGATCATATATTCATTATGAACTGGTCTATAGATGCTGTAATCTTTAACAGTACTTCATCTAGTAGTGATTTTACATATGTGTTAGTATATCACCTGTCTTTGCTTTCTAATATTTCTTATGAGAACATTATCATATATTTGTCATGATGACTAAATGTTCCAGTCCTTAGATTTCCAGTGTTCATTATTATTTGAAATCTTAATAAATCCATAAGATGAATTAATTTCTAGGGCATTCAGAAAGGAAAACCAGAAGATATTACATCTTGGATTAGATACTATATTGCCTGAATCCTCCTCCATACCTTCAAAAGTATCATTTGTTTTAATTCTGGGTTTTAATTTATATTTTATTGCAGTTTAAAAAGACTTACTTGGATCTTCCACGCCTCAGACCTCTATCACCTTTATCTACCCTCCTTTTGTGAGTAAACTGAGATTTCCAGAGAACTGAAAACGGAGGCACTCAGCGTAAGTCATAATTATTCTCTATGTGCTCTCTTTATACAAAGTGAAACAGTTTGAACAGGAGGAATTGGAAATATCCATCCCAGAATACTTAGAGGCCACAGTCTGTACATTATTTTTAATGAGCAAGTAACAGTAGCTTCAAATGACTATGCTGAATGCTGGTTTAAAATACCCATTGCATTCATTAGCTGATAGGTGGCCAACCTGAATTCTATAAAATTGTCAGCACACTCCTACTTCCTAGTGACTGATAGCATCCTTACTGTTTTAAGCCTTTCGTTCCAGTCATACTGAAGTTTAAGTTCTGACTATGTTGTCAGAATACAACAGCTCATAGTGGTTTTTTATTACTACTTTAAACGTTCCTCAATCTTATCTAAATGTGTAACAAGGGAATTTTTTTCTTCATTCTTTCCTTTCCCCCTTCCTTTTTTGATATTAACTGCATGGCAAAGATTTTTGAATCTTCACACTTCTTCTAGTAAATGCATAACTAAAATGTTACATCTAATAGAGCAAATATATAACTTAGCTCAAAGTGTCAGAGTCCACAGCGAGCACTCAAACAGAAATGTCAGGTTGCATGATATATCTGGAGAAAGATCCAGAGCAGAAGTTGAAGAAGGAAGGCCAATGGGCTCTATAGCATGACACTTCACTGCTCAAACATCCAAAATAATGTGCATTACAGTTTAATTAGCTCAGCCATTTAATGTGTGCCTTAAATTATTCACCTAAGGCAAGTCATTGCAATAGCTCTGCTCATGTCTGCCTCTGAGATATCACTGCAATACTGCTGTTTTTTTCAAGCTTGTAATTAATATTCATCTCCTGAATAGCTCTTTATGAAGATTCCCAGCAGACAATCTGAACAAGGGACTCCCTCTGAGCTTTCAAGTACTTTTTTATTGTGAAAAGTTTACATGCTTGGTTCATACTGTGGAACTCTGATAGGAGGAAAAATGAGCAGGAAAAGATACAACTTTCTAAAATCCTATTGCTTCTTAATTGGGTAAAACTCTTAATAAAAAAAAGGTTTCATTAACTGGATTCATGTTCATCTGATTGACTATGTGAAATATGAAATTGATAATGCCCTTTAAATCTACGCATTTGTGCTTTTTGTGAGGTGAACCTCTTTCATCCTCCTTTATAGCAGATTCCTGCTAAACCTGAGAACTCAGTAGCTTGAAAGAATGGAGAACAGATGAAGAAAACAAAAAGTATTATTTTTCTTCTCTTTCCTCTCCCTTCCTTGACAGAACTCATTGAATAGGAAAGAAAATTTAATTTTCTGTCCCTCCTTCCATAACCTTAGACCATGCTGTGCCATTATGGTATGTGCAGCTATGTTTCCATTAACAGGAAACACTTCCAAGACATGAAAAACTTGAGCTACATTTATTCTAGGGTATCCATAAGCTCTAAACTACTCTAAGCATGTTATGTGAGCATGTTATTGAAGTGCTTCAAATTCAATAATACATTTATTTTCTTAGCACCCTGTGTTTTAGGGTTACTATTTTCTTCCTTTTACACAGAGGAACTGTTGCAAATTGAAGTTCATGCAGCATAAGGGAATCTGGGGCAGAACAGATTTCTGTTCTCAAATCTGCTTTAGAATGTTATCACAGACTCCAGTTAGAGCAGACAGTAACTACCAACCATTTATCACCAAGTTTTTATTATAAAATCATAGCTTCAGGCTTCTAACTTCATTATGTAGTTTACGTATTATTGACTGTTATTATCTAACACTTATTAAACACATCTTCCAAACAGAACACCTGACAACCCATTAAAATCCCACAAATTTTATTCTCCTTATGCCCCCAGGAGAAAATGAGTAATATAACAAATGCTACTCTTTAAAAAACAAAACAAACCACTATTGACCTAACAGAGGCTACAAATGGTTCAGCAGAGAAGGACACATCCTTTGTTTTAAAACAGACCTAGTGGAGACAAGCGTGAATCCAAAATACATCTAAGTGCAAACTTTGTCTCTAATTTTACCTCTAGGTACTACTCAAGTATCTGAGCCCTCTTCTCTCTTTAAAGGATCTCCTAAGAAACCTATCTATGAGTCTCTTGATCCCACCAGTCAATCTAGGAGTCTTGTTTGAGGAAATCACACCAAGGCATTGACTGTTGTGCTATCCACTCCCTAAAACAACGTCCATCTTCTCATACATAATACCTAGTATAACCCTCTTTACCCCCTCTACATGCTCCCCCTGCAGATGGGGCTTTTTTCATTTTACTGCAGCACAAATTTATGGTAAGAGTGATGAATGTGACTAGTTTCACGGAGCCGCTATGTCAGATTGTATATCCTCACATTCTGCACATTCATTTATAAAGGACTAAGATCCTGTTACTATAGTAACTGCAGTTTTACATGCCCTGACTGTTCTGTCTTTAAAAGCTTTGCCACAATACTACTGCAAGATTTTTTTTCCTCTTTCTCTAATGTTATAAATCATGAGTTCCTCACCAAGCAGTTACATATAAACATTTTCAAACATTCCTCTCCTAAAGCCCTACTCTCTAATTCTGTCTCTTCCAAAAGTTCAAAAATAGTAGGGGAGTGTTTTGTATCAGGGGTTTTTAACTCAAATTGTGTTAGGTCTAAGCTTTGTAAAAATAATCTGAAAAACTTGCTACCACAACTTTAAATTTCCATTTATAAAGCACCAAATTATAATTTTAACATAGCACAATTGATACCTTACTTAAATTTTATATACCACCATAAGACAGCATTAAAAAATAAGATCCAAATCTTTCAGAACCCTAAACTAGAAAAGTACACACATGTCTGGAGATAAGAATATCCATAAATCTTGTAGAGTACTAGGAACAAACTTCTTTTATTAATAACTTTTTGAAGTCTAAAATGGGTGCCACTTCAATTCCCACTTCAATGACCTTTCCTGATGTTTAGCATTTTTAATATTGATAACCTTGTTATGTTTAAATACACATATGCTGTAGTATAGGTAAGTAGCAGGACTCTGCTGCGTGGCAGGAGCTCAACAGTCATCAACATCAGACTCACAAGGTATGAGAACAAACTTGCCTGGGAGTTCTCCAAGAATCCACTGGCTTCCTGATCCCACTAGGTAGTATCAGTACGTACTGTGTCATGGCCCTACCTTTGTCTTTGATGCTGCTGCTCAATGACTTCTTCTGTACCATGTGATCTTAACAAAAATAATGCCTGTCTTTGTGACAGCTTGTATTTGCACATAACTAAACAGACATGGTGCTTCACAAATGCAAAGAGGTAAAACTATTAAAAACCAAAAGAACCACCTCAGAAAAGAACCCCAGGTTCTCAGTAATTTGATTTTCATCTCCTTGTTCTTCCTCAACAGTTTCTTTCTCTACTCATCTGTCATTTGGTTTACTGACCAGGCACTCTGTATATCTGACAGTGGATAAACATTTACTGTTTTTATTGCCTTTCCCATCAGTTGCTAGATTCTCTATGCTGATAAGACCACCTTCCCATTTAATTTATCAGCATACCAGAGAAACTGTGCAATAGAACAGTGTCTCATTGTTTGAACATGGAAACTCGGGAACATGGCAACCTAAAATGAAAAATGAGCCCCTCATTTCCATATCTCATTTCTGATTTGTAAGATACAATTTAGCATGACTGAAAAAGTCCTGATGTTAAAGGAAGAGCTGCTGAGGAAAGAGTTTTTTCCTATTACCAACTGCTGTACACAAATTCCTTTGATTAATGCCTGTTCTCAGGTGCTCCTATCTGATGTGTAAACACAGTCCTGGTTTCATTCCCGGATGCTCTGCTCCCAGCTGCAGGGCATGCATCTACCTCTATATCTGCTGAGGTTGCTTTAAAGAAATCCTCATTTCTCACATATCTCAGATTGTGCTACTTGCTGAAGTACAAATTAATTTAGTGCCCACTTCACACCATGCTGTTACCCAGGGTTTGTCTTTTTGCCTGGAACATAGAGCTGCATGCCTGGAATGGCTCCTCAGACATCCACAAGCAATTCATTGATAGATTCTGCTTTCTCTCTGGAAGGTGCAAGTTGAACATATCTTCCACTGATGTGTGATTTTCCTCCCATCGCAATGTGCAGAGTCCCCAAAAAACACAGCATGGGCAGTTGGATTTACTCAGCAGAGGTTTCCTCAAGACGCATGCCATCAACTTTGGGTGAAGCTGCACAGCCACCATGCCCTGAGAAAGGCTCCACTTGTCCCATCACAACTGCTTTCAGCACAGGGACATTCAGTATCTCTCAGAGCTTCACTTGAAAAATGGTGATTTTCTGTCAGTGCTGTTCCTAGGCTGCCTCCTAAGGCATTGCTCTACTGCCAGGTAAAAACTCTGTACGTTGGAAATATTTTGTGACTGATTTCCTGACAAGGCGGGGGTGAAGGGGCAGGCACCAATCTCTTCTCTTTGTCGACCAGTGATAGAACCCAAGGGAACAGTTTGAAGCTGAGACAGGGGAGGTTTAGGCTGGATATTAGGAAGAGGTTCTTTACTGAGAGGGTGGTTGGGCACTGGAACAGGCTCCCCAGGGAAGTGGTAACAGCACCAAGTTCGACTGAGGTCAAGAGGCATCTGGACGCTGCGCTTAGTCCCATGCTCTGACATCCCGGCCCTGTGTGGAGCCAGGAGTTGGACTCGACGGTCCTTGTGAGTCCCTTCCAACTCAGGAGATTCAATGATTCTATGATAACTTCTATATTATTTCTTCACTCCTTTAATGTTAGTCCTTGGGTCTGTATCTTT
Organism: Zapornia atra; assembly: GCA_013400835.1. Lineage (NCBI taxonomy): Eukaryota > Metazoa > Chordata > Aves > Gruiformes > Rallidae > Zapornia > Zapornia atra. Next base: position 20,815 of record VZTU01022380.1, on the reverse strand, counting down.
GGTTACCATCTCTAGGGTTTCAATTGTGCATGTAGATTCCATAAAACTAGCTGACCCACAGCTTAAAATTTCTGACCTTCTTTCATAACTGTAGTTTAGAATAATTGCTATTTTTCAGGCTCTTGGCATATACCTGAAGTCCCTCTAAAAGTGTCAAATAAAGGTTACCCATTCAATATTCCAGAAGCTGTTCCTATCACCATGAACTAACCACTGACCAACTGTGCTATCTTTTTGATACTGCTAAGTGCTTTTGGATCAGATCTGACTTGTGTGCTGCCTGAAATTTCTTTTCCTACCACAAAGCAATTGATCCAGCTCACAGATGTTACAGAAGGTAAAATGAGCCCATTTATTTCCAGAAATATTCTGTCTTGGTACATAGGTTAACCATGCTGAGGGAGCTGGGGCTTTTTAGTCTAAGAAAAGGAGGCTGAGAGAAGACCCTATTGCTCTCTACAAGTACCTGCAAGGAGGGTGTAGAGAGGTGGGGGTTGGTCTCTTCTCTCAGGTAACAAGGGATAGAACAAGATGAAATGGTTTCAAATTGCGCCAGGGGAGATTTAGGTTAGATATCAGGAGGAATTTCTTTACTGAAAGGGTTATTAAGCACTGGAACAGGCTGCCCAAGGAAAGTGGTGGGGTCACCATCCCTGAAGGTATTAAAAGGCATGTAGGTCTTGTGCTTGGGGACATGGTCTAGAGGTGGACTAGGAAGGGTTAGACTGTGGTTGGACTCGATGATCTTAAAGGTCTCTTCCAAACTAAGTGATTCTACTATTCTATGGATTTTTAGGATCCTTTAGGACCTATGTCTCACGGCATTATGACCTATGAAAATGCATCTCCTTTCAATACATCCTTATACCTTGTGAAAACTTTAGAAAAGGCCAATAGGGATTCCTCTTCTTTCCTCTTGCTGAGATTATTCTGTACTCATAGTGTGGTCAAGTGCATTGTTTTGCACTATCCTATGCACAGAAATGGTCGATTCTTGTGTCTATGTCAACTACTGTAAATTCTTGATGCAAATGCCCTGGGGTTTTTTGGGTCTGTCTCTCTTCAGTTTCACAAAACAAACTGATTTGCTCTCAAATAGATCTAGGCCAGATGGCACTTTTTGCAAACACAGGGTCTAATTTTGAAGTTATACTTTAAAGCTTAACAGATGCTATGGCTGATGGGAGTTTTGCTAGCTTGCTTGCACTGCTTAGCAATGACAGTGGATAAATGCACAATAGCCCATAAATTCTATTCAAGGCATCATCATTGCTGTGGCAACTTTTCTTGGCTGGAGGGCTGTAAATTCTTATTTCTGAGCCAGCATTCACTGTCTCTCAGTCAGGCAGCGTAGCCACCTCCAAATACGCCCTCAGGCTATCTGTGGGAGAGAGAGCCATTTTGTATTTCTGGTTTGTCAGAGAAATTTCTGGGGACACAGGAGGAAGAAATTTGAGTAGATTAAAGCCCTGGTACTGTCCCAAGTTTTTTGCCTAATAATTTAAATAAATGAAAGATGTGAAAAAAATGTAAGCACTCCTGAAGGCTGAAACTCTCCCTGTTTGCTACCCAAGTTGTAAGGGATAGTGCACTCTAATTTTATTAATGCAACACCTTTACTTTTCACAATATTTTTTTATAGAGCTAACACAGGAGAGTTACTTAGAGGTTAGGAGGAACACTTCAGTATTATATTTTCTCCTGGTTTCAATTATTTCAAATGGAAAAGAGGCCTTTGGACCAAAAAATAAGATTATGTCCAAAATTAAAGATGATGGCATGTAGAGATATTAGCAGCAGCACAATTAGCCCAACAGACAGTCTGCAGTTACTGTACCTCTGTGCAGAATAGAGTAGCACATGGTGCACATAATTTCCAGATATCATAAACCTCACATAAAGCTCATATACCAGTGTATACTGCAAAAAGACCTTCATAAAGTTGCAAGTGAAGAAAGACTTTTCTTTCACCATATTTAGAAACATGAGCATGAAACTTGAGTGAAGGAGTCAAGGTGAATGAGTCATAAACACCTCCTTCCCTTTCCCCTGTTTCCCCAGAAAAATCTCAAAAGTTGGAGCTCATTTTAGGAATAAAATTCTGATTTTTCTTCTCATAATCCTTCCCACATGACAGTTAAGTGCAGTTGAGTGCCCATCATCTTGGCAACCACAGAATCACAGACTGGTTTGAGTTGGAAGGGACCTTACAGATCATCCAGTCCCACCTCCCTGCCATGGGCAGGGACACCATCCACTAGCCCAGGTTTTCCAAAAACCCATCCAACCTGGCCTTGAATACTGCCAGGGATCCAGGGGCATCATAGAATGCCACCAAATTTGACAGCCACGATTTACCCTTAGTGAAGCCATGTTGACTGTCACCAAACACCTCCTTATTTTTCATGTTAGCAGAGTTTCCAGGAGGACCTTCTCCGTGATTTTTCCAGGCACAGAGGCGACACTGACTGGCCTGTAGCTCCCCAGGTCTTCCTTTTTTTGCTTTCTAAAAATGGGGGTTATGTTTCCCCTTTTCCAGTTAGTGGGAACTTCACTGGACTGCCATGGCTTCTCAGATACAGTTTTATTTCAATATAGGACAAAACTAACCAGGTTTGTTTGAATTAATGATTACGTCTAAGATCCTTTTCATCCACCTTTCTGCTCAGTGTCCAATTAACTAGAGATGAGAAAAGCACAAAAGATAAAAGAAGTTGCAGCAGTAATTTTTTGAAATGAATCCAGACTAAGTATCTTAAGAAGGTTAAAAAACTAGCTCCTTTTTTTTTTTTTTAATATCCATGCTCTACTTCTACTTTTTCTTTTCAGAGATTATTTGCAAAGCTGATTCTTTTAGCAGTAATCACAGAAATCCAGGATGGGTAATGGCATACGTATGAGTTGCATTTGAATGGTGGTTTAGACCTGTGTGTAACTTGTGTACAAACACATTTTAAACTTTTGAAGATTTACCTAATCAGTGCATGTTTCTGACTGTCTCCAGAATTAGACTACTGGGTCTGTAGAATTAGACCACCTTTTCCTATAACAGTTTAGGGTTTTCAATATACATATTCTAGAACTCTCAATATAATTTTCACATCAGTTTGTCTGCTTCGTAGACTATTCTTAAAATACCTCATAAAAGGGCAGAAAGATCACTCTCCAATGCACAGATTTTTTTTTGTATCCACTTTAATCATTCTTTGAAAGCATCTGAGACTTGCTCTTGAATCTAGCTAAATGGAAAACCTCCACTTCAGCAGCTCATTTAGAGAGATGAAATTCTGCCTACTACACGATTGAACACATTCCTGATCAAAAAGTAGCAATCACTGAATACATCAATGAACAATGACATTGGGGAGGGCATTGTTCTTCCTTCTGTCCAATAGACCATGGCAAAACACCTCTTTCATATCAGAGACTGCTACTGAATGAGTCAGAGTTAGAGAAGCATCTGGTCTTGTGCTCTTTTTTACTTACTTTTTAAAAATGATGGAAAAAACCAAACTTCAGCTACATTCTGCCTGAGAAATACTGAATTAATTTAATATCCCATTTCATCTTACATGGTGCTAATGTTCTTTAAATGTTGGGATTCAATATCCTGTAGCCATATCATTAGGCCTCTCTTCAAGTGTGCACACCAGGGGAGTTAGACATGACATCTTAAATATTTTTACCAGGGAGAGGGCTTCTCTCACATATATTTAGACTTTCAGAATGAATAAATAACTTTGGGTAGAGCATTTAAAGACATCCTTAGGACTGTTCTCTGCTGAAAACTCCAATAGTCACATGTTTCAGGATGAAGGGGAAATAGACAGAAGTAACACATGATTGTTAACTTGATATGGTCCTAGTTTTGAGATATGGAAACTGCCAAGATGGTCAAGAGCTGAAATATGGGACACAGGATGAAATGTTAAGAGAACTGGGTTTGTTCAGTCTTAAAGAAAAAGAGGGGACCCTATAGCTCTCTACCACTACCTAACAGCAGGGCACAGAAAAGCCGGAGCCAGCCTCTTCTCAGATGTGCACAGAGATGTTTCCCATAGCGAAAAGACAAGAGAAAATGAACACAGGTTGGTACACATGGGAATATGCATGAGGTACCTTCTTAGGTGGTGATTCTGGGTCTAGCTTTCAAAATTACTACATTTCATTCAAGTGTGATGTCCCTTCAGTTTTACCATTGAGCACTGTTCATGTCAAAAATAAAAACTGCTGCTATTAGTGCTACAGAGAGAGAAGAATTGATAAAAAAAAGAATGAATACCTTGCATTTGTTAGCTCTGGATCTGTCACATTTCAGCTAACTGATAGGAACTGCATCTTTCTCTGGAGTCTTGCATGGGTATGGGGACATGTTTGAAATCAGAAACTCATCTGCCTAGCTCTATCCAGTAGCTTTCTGCTTTAGTATTTCCCACTGTGTAGGAGGCTGGAATAATAATGTCTCTTTTCCATTTCTCAAATAGCATTCCCTGACACTAAGGGATCCTTAACAGAGTTACACCACTGTGTATCCTGGAATTCTAGACAGAGAAGACAATAAAAAAGTGAAAAAACTTATCTTGAGTACCTAATCTTTCTGTAACCACAAATTGGGATCTCAAAGACACCAGGAAACATGATGTATTATATCACAGTGTTAACAGCTCATATTTAGCATTGACACAAAACATAATGAAAGGGTTAAAGCTGGCTACTGAAATTTACTACTTTTATTGTCATTTTCCAGTCTGCTAAATTGGAATTGGAGGCAGTTTAGCTCCAATGCAATAATATCAACTTATGAAAAACATTTTTAAAATGTTTTCACTTTTTCTCCTGCAGCATACTTTTTCTTGGCTGAATAACTTGCTACACATGAATTATGCAGCTCTCATTGGCATATGGAAGGAGGCAATAGCTACCAAAGGATTTAATACTTCTGGTGCTATGGGTAAAGTACAATTTTAAGGTTTTGTCCTCTTTCTTAAAGAAAATGAAAAAGGAAGAGAAAAAAATGCCCACCATCTCAGTTTAAAGCATGATCAATTTCCTTAGATATGGTTTTAAAAGCCCAGAAACTTAAAAAACCCTAAAAGCACAACCCACAAAAACTTCCTTTCTTTCAAGTAGCAGAGGGGAAGTAAAACAAATAATAAGGAAAAGATGAGAGGGGGGGGAAAAAAGCAGCAGATCAGAAATGAAAGTTGCGTGAAAAAAAATGCTTGACAGCAGATTCCAGGCCACATCTTCACCTATATAAATTATTGCCACTGTAGTGAAGTCCATGGAATGACTCCAGTTGACTTTACCAAAGGATCCAGCTCTGTTTTCACTAGATTCTTTCCCCTCAGCTCAACTTAGGCCAAAGATTCAAGGAGTGACATGGTCTACAGAAATCTCAGCTATACCAAAAAGTCAGGGTGTGACCCACCGGTGAATTAGCTCGTGTTTATTGCTTTCCCTGACATAACATTTTCAAGAATGAATTTGAGAGTTACTTTTAATGAAAACGTTAACTGACTTACTAATTTAATATACACACTGCTGATGCATATTTCCCAGGTTGTACATGACATCTATTAAATATATATGCGTAGATATTACCTCTGCGCTTTCTTATGAGACGATGTAATTGATCAAGTGGGAATATACTTAGTTATTTTCATGGCTTTTCTGGACATCTTAATCCTCATAGGTATAAATTAGAGTGGCAGATATACTGGAGGTTTTCCAAGTTTGCCTTCTAAATTATGAGCTGCTCAGCAAAAGCTATGCTGCTGACTGCTTTTGCACAGAATATGTAGTGGGGGAAAGACACGAAAAGAACAGAAGCTTGAAATCAAGCATATGTGAGTCCAACCTCCCTGCTACTGTCCTCTCTCACACTCACACACATATTTATACACATTACCGTCTCAGTTTTAGTGCCTTTATTTTATTTTACTTTCCACTACACAAACCTCTAAAAATTACCTTGGATGCACAGAAAAAACAACTTGGCACACCACCCTTCCTCTGCTGCTTCTCCTCATTCCTTCTTTCCCCACCATCACATCTCCTTGTTAAGGCTCCCTATTTCTCATGAGCAGAGTTATATATAAGGATGCAATGCTGACCTGGAAGTATGCGTGCAAGACTGAATGTTTTTCAAGAAAGTTGTCAGAGTGCACTTTTTTGTCTAGCTGAATCCTCTGCTCAGGATCCATATCTCAACATAGAATTAAAATAAGAAACATAAAATTATTAACCTCTAAATATATATAGTTGCAAAGTTCCCCACTGAAGTGCCCGCTATTAAACAATTGCAACAACACCACATTATAGCTGTGGGAATTCACTGCCTATATTTCACTGAGGTATTTGAACAATTTCTTTCACTCCAGTGGCCCTACTTTTATCACTAACTGCTCACTAGTGTGAACAAAAGATTCACAAGTGAGTCATTAACACTTCAGGCAGCCCATGCAGCTTTTCCTAAACAATAGCATGAAATAGTAGTGATTTACTATGCTAGCAAAGGAGTAATTTCCTTTACACCTAAGAAAGATGCAAACCCAACACACTATCACTGAAATGAAACTTCCTTTAATGTTAGTTAATTTTCTTCCCTTCACCAACAGGTTTCCTGCTGTGAGAATTAAGATGATGCACAGTGTAAAAGGGATGTAAATAATCACCCAACGCTACTTGAATCTTTGATAGGAGGAAAGGAGAAACAGAAAAAGGAAAAAAAACGAACCACATTTGTTCTGTTTTCAGCTGAGATAGAGTTCCTTTTCTTCCTGTGTTAATTTTTCCCTGTGTTTGGGATTTAGGATGAGAGCAGTGCAGATAACACACTGATGTTTGTACTTGTCAAGCAGTCAAGGACTTTTCAACTTCTCATACTGTCCTGACAATCAGAAGGTGGAGGATGCCGAAGAAGGAGGGGACACAGCCAGGGCAGCTGACCCTAACTGGCCAAAAGGATATTCCATACTATATGCCATCATGCTCCACATATGACTGAGGGAGTTAGCTGAGAGGCAGACAGCTCAAGAGCTAGCTGAGTATCAAGTCCAGGTGGTGAGCAATTGTGCTCTGCATCACTTCTTTTGTATATACTTTTATCATTAAAATTATCATCTTCCTTTTCTGTCCTATTAAAGTGTCTTTATCTCAACCTGTGAGAGAACTTTTCTTTTCAATTCTCTGCCCCACCACACCTTGGGGGAGAGGCAGGGGAGAGGGCATGGGGAGTGAGTGAATGGCTGTGTGGACTTGACTTGGAGAACTGCTCTAAGTGAAGGCTCTACTTCCACTGAGCTTTCAAACTTCATGTTAAATCCATAAATGCAATGCCAAATTTAAAGGGAGAGAAGAGGCTTGGAGAAAACAAATGAGCAGATACACTGGGTAATGCCTCCATGACTGTCTCATACTCTGTGAAAGTGGAAACCTCAAGCTGCAATAATGAATGCCCATAGTAGAAAAGAACCACTGGTTTTTAAAGCTCTGAGTTGATGGGTTAAGCTGTACCCTGACTCACACACTTATTTATATGCTATTTAAATGTGTCCAGTAATTTTGCCTCGTGCAACGTTGTTGTTGCTTGCATTTGAGGCAATCAATCAAATATACAATAAAATATTTGATGAAAGGGCAAGAAATAACCTTTCTTGACAACATCTTGGTCATATATGATTTGTTTCCTGAAATTGAAGTCCTAAGTGGCAATTCTGTTCTTGACCTTGTATTCATCCCAGGTTGTATGTCTGTTGTTGCAATGAGCTGCCTTGCTGTTTCTTATATTCTCTGGCATGTCATTATCTTTTTCTGGATTTTCTCTGCCCTCAGTTCATGCTGAAGTAGTTGTCATTCCCTTAAATCAGACTGCAGATGTCAGTTCCCAGGGAGTTTGCAACTTAGGAAAATGTATTCAAACTTCACTACTTTCTGCCAATAAATAGGAACAGAAATGGGGGGATTTTGAAAAGTAAAAGTAGGATTTCTTCTGGAAACATACAGAATAGACAGGTTATCTGAAAATACCACAGAAAAGATTTTCACATATTTTGTACCTGAAAAGGGCTCTAATGAAAGTATTCAAGAAAAATAAGCTTATGCTGGGCTAATGATATGGTATGAAGTCTTACATGGCTCATTTCTTGAATGTCATTGAAATGCAACTATGCTACATAGATCCAGCTTTTGGACAGGGCACCGGAAGGCAGAAAGGTAGCACTCAGAAATAATTATGAGGCAATCAGTTTACAATTCTGTACCCAGGTACAGAAAATTTAGAATTTTAACATTAGTCACTTAGGTATGGCTTGTGCCCAAACTGATTACAAAACTTGGACAAAGGCTTAGGATGGAAAATAACATTTTTTAAAGAATACCAAACAGAAATCCCACTATTCAGATTCAGCCACAAAACATATCCCTGTGATGAACAAGAAGTAAAGAGACAGGATCTTTTAGTGCAAAAGAGCATCTTTATGTTCTTATGAACCAACATTATGACAAAATTTAAAGATGATCATAAATTAATGTAGCCATGCAAAGAGGTAGATCAGCATTAAGTAAACAAACACACACCCCTCCACTTTCCCTTTCACTCTACTTGAGCTTTAGGTTCAACTGCAGTACTGCAACAAGGTCTGAACACTTACTATTTCTGTACAGGAAAAAGATAAAGAAAGGACAGGATGTGAGCAAATGCTTGTTTCTGCCTTCCAGACATGCTAGCCAGTGGTAATGAGAAAAAGTAGGATATTATTTGATTTCTGGAGAGCAGCATGGCAACCTCTCCTTAGGAGCTGAAGTGGAATGCAGTTGCAACTCCTCTCCTAGACGGTCTCTTTACTTGCGCGTGACTCAGGCAGGAGAATATTTAGCTTACAAGTACCTGGACAAAGACATAGTTCTTCTTTAGCAACAGGAGGACATGATAAAGAGCTCTAAAAATGCCAGCACACCTTGCCAATCACACAGATGGGAAATTGCTGATAAAACAATTGGCAAAATATCTTCTTTATGGTTGCAACTGGCTTTAACTGTCAGTTTTTAAAACTGATATTTAAGGAATAGCTGCTTGGAAAAGCTGAACTGTAGAATTCAGTAGAAGCCACAAAGCCAAAGAGAAGCCTACTCACATAGTATTCATGTATGCGTCTAAGTTTCCATGTCTCATGTTCAGGAAAAGCTGCCAAATACATTGAGGGAATATTGGCATTGAAACCATTTCAAATACTATATTTGTTTCTCTTTATGTCCATTCTTAAAATTACAGAAAAGCTTTTCCTATATACACAATCCATGCCCCATACATATTGTGTACTCACAAGGCAGTATGAACACTGTTGGCGTACAGTCTGGGTTAAGGTCCCAAGTATTACACACACATAACGGAAAGCCATAACAGCACTATCATGTAGAGCAATTGAGGCATGTTTGTGTATTGAAATCTTGATCTCCTATTCAATTCTACACTCTGCTTCATAAAACTGAATTAGTTATAGAGTACAGGTGAAGTACAGATATGTTCTGCCCAAAGGCCTCTGCACTACATATAAGCAATATTCAGATTTGCAGGTGAAATTCAAGTTTGAAGCAACCAGAGTCAAATCAAGACTCAAGTCAGGCTAGTTTTCTTTTTTAAAAACATCTCATTTGTCCCGACATTCTTAATGTTCCAGTAAATATCACAGATGTAATAAGTGTGCTTTATTAGTTAGGTTTGATTGCTGAAGAAACTGGCACAAGTGAGCAAAAAATAAATCTTCACAATAAAGACTTTTGAGTTGCGTGCTAAGCATGTAACTACATCCCCTCTGGGCCATAGTCCTTACCAAATAAAGCACATGGAATTGCCTTGGGGGTCAAAAACTGCTGGCGTAACAGCTGCCCATGTTGCTGCCATAACTGGAGCTGATCCCTAGGAAGGAGCAGAGCTAAAATTTACTGCCTATGGCAAATAGACACTGCATGCTATTAATTGCAGGAAGAATTCACTTACTAGGTATTTGGTAAAGTTTAATTGCTGTACATAAATGTCTTAATTGATTTGGTGTTAGAGAAACTTAGAACATTCATTTGCAAAAGGCAAATTCTGCAGAGGCCTCAAAAGCAGATATACTTTTTAATCATATGTGCCAGAATTTTTTTTCTGGTGAAAAATAGCTTAAGTTTAATTAATTTATACCATCAGAACATGTGGAGCACAGTTGCTGATTTTGCAGCTCCTGCTTGTAACCCAATTTTGAAGAAATATCTAAAGCAGGGATTTCACCTGAATTACTGAGAGCAATTTGGCTTACTCACTGCTAAAATGTTACCATTACAGCTGGACTAGGTTGCTGGGTTTCTTTTTTATATAGAAGGTTTTGAAATCATCATCTTAAATAGAGATTATAATGTCTCCAACTGCGATAATTTAATGGTAAATTTAATCCTAAATATGCAGAGCAATGCAGTTCTATAGAAAAAATAATCCTTAGAGACTTACCTCAGGTGTGTCTCTTAAGATATTATTATTTACCATGTTAAAATTGATAGAAAGTTAATCTAAATGGACACACAGCTAAACAAATAAAGCCATAAATGCATGCCTGTATCAATTCACTGCCTCAAACACATAGACATATGTGTTGGTGAATGTAAATAGATTCGTGTATTGAACAGAAGTGTTTTTTACCATGGTATATATTTCAGGTACTGTCTATTTGACATGCTGTTATTTTATATGCTGTTCCTATTGTTCTAAGTACAACATTCTGAATACAAATAAAGATAAAAACATCCAACATCATTAGCCATCTGACCCATGAAACTGTAATAAGCGTTAGTCTTGTAAAACTAAAAGAATAAAATTTTTATTAATTTTGCATCCATTTTTGTGAACTGATTTCTTGCTAGAGAAAACAAGTTCATGAGCATGGAAGTAAGATGTAAGATACCAATATGTATTTCTTCATCATGTACTCCTAGGAGCCAATCATCAGCTACTATTCTACAGAAAACAGTCTTGTTACTGGAATTAGTTTACAGCTGATAATCTTTAGAGAATATTTATGTGCTAGTTATATTTCTGATAATAAAGTCTCTTCTATTTAAATGGCTTACTAAAGCAGTAAAGTACACTCAAATAGGTTAAGCATCATCAGAGCAATGTATTGCAAAGTTCGACCCTTTCTCTAACACAATCTTCTTTCCTCTGTGAGAATAGCAATCTCCTTACACCCCAAAAGACCATATAATCTTTAAAACATGTTTTAATGGCTAAGTGTGCTCTAGTATTTATCTAGAAAATAAATTAATCATGTTTATATATTGTGTACACAAAATGACATTTGACAACAAAACAGCAAAGAAGAACCATGAAAGCAAATAAAGAAAAAGCAGAGAAATAATTGATACCTATTTCAGGAAGAAGTGCAAAATACTAAACCCCTAAAGGTATTAATTACAATCCCAGAGGCAAGGCACATGCTTACTCAGCAGAAAGACGCACACTGAAGTAAGAGCACAATGGATCTCCTGATCAAGATTATGTGAAGAAAAAGACTCTAGATGCAGTGAATCTATCTGAGAAGTAATAAGGACTGTGTCCAGGAAAAGTGGAATCAGGAGAAAGCTGAAAGTATTGGGGTAGGAGTGGAAGAGCTTCCCACACATATATTTAGTACTGCTAACTTTGAGAACATAAAAATCCTAAAACTGTACAGACTATAAAATATGAAGATATATGTTGAGTTCTTTTTATTTACCTTTCTTGCCAGGGAGTTATTTTAGGTAGTACAAGCTCAGGAGTTCTCCACTTCAGTGTAGATTGAGCTGTAGATAATCCAGCTGTACGTTTCTTTAGAACATGCTGCATTCAAATCCCACAGCAACACAATGCTTCTGAAAAAAAGAACATTTTTGTTTGAAAATTCCATACATTGCATTTCTTCCTCAGAAAAATGCATCATCGTCATAACATTTTTTAAGAGTTTAAGTTTAAAACAAATACAAAATTCAAGATGCCAAAATTTCAATTCTTAAAAACCTAGTCAGTCCCCAAACTATGTATGCACTACTAGCATTAGAGATACATACTACATAGCATGGCTTTCCAAAAAAGCAAACAGTGCCATGAAAACTACATCACACATTCCCCAGATAATTCTGTAAGTTGCTCAATGAAAGGTATAGAGTAGTTTAGAATGATATACAGCACAGCAAACCTTAATAAATCAAAATATGTGTCAAATAATCTCCCTTAAAAGAAATCATTCAGATTGATTTGTTCATGAGCACAGACAGAAAACTAAGGGATTGTAAACAAAGAGAGAATGATAAATGACAGAGTATCAGTATTTAGGTTCCCAAACATTATTGGGCTGGTTTTATTGCTGAGCTTCATTCACCTCCTTTAGTCAAGACAGAAAATTGGATGAATTTTTTTTTTTATATATAAAGGAGTCAGTTTTTGTGTTCGGCCAACCCGGAGAGCCCTGAAACACATAGCATAGCAAACAGGGCTTGTACAAAGCACGTGAAGAAATTAGAGGTGAGTAGAGTTAAAAAACAAAAGGTAGTGTTTCTACAATAATATCATCTTCTTAGGAGACCAGAGATGTAAACCCATTCTGATGTTACCACAGGTTTTCCTCAGTGGATCTGTAGAGTGGAGTAGTGGCAAATGAGAAGATGTAATTAAGCACATGAAACTTTGGAGACTATAAAAACTGTTACACAAGGTGTACTAGAGAGTAATGATGTTATTTAGACTGTCTTCAACCCATTGTGTGTCCTCAGACATTTATATTCACTGTGGCTCCATTTCAGTGTGGGAAAATGAAAAGAAATAGAATATTTATAAATGAATGAGTATCCAGGACTTTTATGCCTAACTGTCTCTAGCTGGGAGTGGGTAATATGAGTAAGAGAACCCTCAGCAATGCATTTTAATTAGGGGTGCTTGGGTAAGCATAATTCAGGTAAAATGAAACAGTTATGGCCACTAAAATGAAGCTTGAAAAGTGCTTTACCTAAATTCATGTTCATTGTTGGCACGCTGGGAAAGAAGCGTTAATCATACAGTGAGTAACTTGCTTAGCTACAAGCTACACAAAGAGAAATACATGGACCTGTGGAACAGGTGATGCATTTTGATCTGGAGACAAACTCTGCTAAGTGCCAATGAGATTTTCTTCATACAGGGGAGCTCCCCCTCCCACCAATGTGGCAAAATCTCAAGGCTGCCATGGAAGGATGTATATCTGAGAGTGTGACAACCTATTCTGCCTTCATACTGGTTTATCTGTACAAGGTAGTCTGACAGGAGCTCCAGATTGATTAGGAAGGACTAAAGGCTGAGATAAATCTGTCAATTAGGTGTGGTTAAAGGTTGAGCTATATCTGTCAAATGCAATTCCCCATAGTCTTATGGTGGGTTGGATTTCAAAGTAAAAAGCAAACGTGAACACTACAACGTAGGTCTTATTTGTAAGAAGTGCATTAATACCTGCAACAATGTAGTCCAGAACCTTATTTTTAATGGAAAGGCCAATTATATATTTCCTGAGAGCTAACTGGAAATACATAACTAGGAATATTTCCAGTATCATCATTTTTAAAATTTCAGTGATACCGTCACAATTTTTCCAGCATGTACATGGCCTGTATTTGCCCAGGCATCTGCTTGCAATGTGGAGACACCTAATCTTTAGGATCTTAGTAACAGTAAGGTACTAGGATCTTCACCAGTAACATTAACTTAAGTATACCACTACTTTAGAGAATTACATGTTGTGTTGGCATATGTTATCATGGTATGTGACAACAAAGATTTTTAGAAATAACTTATGTGAGAGGTTTTTTTAAATGAGCTGATTTCTTTGTTTCCATCCCTATTTTTCAAATATTAATGGATTCATTACTAAAATGTTGTATTTTAATGGTGAAGTCAAACACCATAGACAATTTTTGTTGTATTTTAGAGAAATCTTTTCATTCCAATTTGCAATTAAGAAAGCGAACAGCAGTTTAGAAATGCAAAGTAAACATCATGATAGTTCATAGACCATGGGATACAAACAGAATTAATTATATTTCCCCCTGAAACCAATGAAGCACTGTTGAACTATTCTTTTTCTTGAAAACTTTAGTTTTTAAAATGCATCAGAAATAATATCTTTTTCCCCAGTCCCTGCAATGTTGCATTAAACATCTTCTTGAAATACAAGCAACTTTTAAAAAGACACCATTTTGCCTCAGCTGAGTATAATCAGTAAAATGCAAATTGATGTGTAAAAATTGCCTACAGTGCTTCATGTAAATTAAAATTACTCCTATAAATTCAATGTTCAAATTATCTGACAACTGCCGTTGTATTAATTTTGCTGCTGAATACATTAAACTACTGCAAATGCATTTTCTCATTCACATCACAATTACTTTAGATGCTGGTCAGGAAGACCTACTAAATATACCAATAATCATTTAATATTTAAAGCCTGTTTAAAAGTAGGAGATTCATCTAAAGTGAATGACCTTTCTAGTGTTAGCATTTCTCCCACAAATTTAAAAAAAAACCCTTAATGACAAACCCTTCTGTAAAATGAACAAGTTGTATTTCTTTCCTAGAAAATGGTCACATCAGCCAAAAGAACTCTTTGCTGTTCCTTGCAGGAGAGGAAGAATATTTCCAAACTGCAAGTAAGGGCAGCCTCCCAAAGACATTCCTGTACACTCATGTGTATTAAAACAAGCAGGCCCTCAAAGACTAGATAGGGCTGCTGCACATCGCAGAGAAGGACAGTAGCAGAATTAAAATTCAAGACCCTCCACTCCTATACCTGTGGCATGGGCTTCAAGACTAATAATTTTTTTGAAGATAGTTTCAAGGACGCTTGTAAATGACATTAAAATCACTTGACCTTTTTTCCCCACTTTTACTCTGAAACTTTGAAGAGGGGAGCAGGCCCAGGGGCAGAGGCAGGTTCAGCCATGCCCCAGCAATGGCCAGGTAAGTCCATAGTGACAAGGCAAGAGCTGGAGAGGTGCCGAGTGGAGGAAGATGTACTCTCACCAAGCAAAGGTGCCCATCTTCCTGCTACATGGTAACGAAAACCCATCTTCTGTCCTGGCTGTTAAATTCACCTTAATGTCAGGTTTCTAGCAAATATAGCATGCTCCCAGACACTCAGATAAAAGCTGGAGGCAAGATACATTCTCTTTCATTTTCCTTTAGCCATGGGGCATTTGAGAAAGAACAGTCAATAGAAACATGCTAACTTTTCACCAAAACTGTGTAAATAAAACATTTCAGTGAATTATATTGACAAAAATCCAACGGATTATTTAATGTAAATTTAATTCTCCTAGTTTTCCTTATTTTAATTTCTTGCTGATTTTCTTGAAACATCAGTACAAAATATTTTCTGAAGATTTTTCACTAGCTTTCAAAGTGTTCACTCACATGTGAACAAGTATACCAAAGATCATAGAATCATAGAATGGCATGGGTTGGAAGGGACCCCAGGGATCATAGAGCTCCAACCCCCCTGACACAGGCAGGGCCACCAACCTCCAGGCCTGGAGCTACACAAGGTTGCCCAGGGCCCCATCCAACCTGGCCTTGAACACTTCCAGGGATGGGACATCCACTACTTCTCTGGGCAGCCTGTTCCAGCACCTCACCACTCTTTCTGTAAAAAACTTCCCCCTAATATCTAATCTAAACATTCCTTCCTTCAGTTCTAATCCATTCCCCCTTGTCCTGCCAAAAGATCTTCATTACTTTGAAATTTTCAACCTTTAGACTGGATTAGGTTTCATTTAAACCACCTCTTGAACTGCCTTCCCTATTTCTTTCCACATCATACCTACTTTTCTCACATGCAAATAGGGTTAGAGACAGAGAAAGGCAGAAACACCTTTGCAACCAGGATTACATACAATGTTGAATCATTTCACAGAAACATTGTTCGCCAGTTTCAATTATTATGTTCAACAAATACCAAATTGCAAATGATTTTTCATGTCTAATCTGTCAGCGTAACTTTAGGGTACAGTTCAAGCATTCGTTGTAGTGATTTCTGCAAACATTAACACCTTCCTTTGCACCTCTATTTTCAGCTAAGTAAGAGAGAAAGCAGTTGAGGAGGTATTTCACATGTATAGTCTTGCATCTCCTTCACAGCCTGGCTGAGAAAGTCTTGTATTTAATTAAAGAATTCATCCAGCTTACAAAAGATTTTCACACAAATTCTTCAGTCTTGACTGATTTCAGAAGTTTTAATGAAGCTGCGGAAAATTACAAAGTCAAGTCACATACCTAATTCCCTACATTTTCCACCTGATTTCATTTTCATACCACAACTTGTTTACATCAAGACTACCCTGTTTAAAGGGGGAAAAAATATTTCTATAGTCACTGTAGGAAGTCAGTGATAAGCAGAAGAAACGGCATTAAATTCTCCTTTTCCCTGGTTATATCACTGAATATCTCCAAAGTACTTACTTTTCCAAACCCCAGGTCCTTTCCTTTGGACTTTTGTAAATGTTTATAGGGAGATTTGATTACTTTTGCCTCTACTCACTTACCAATCTCTTCTGCCAGCTGAGTTCTTAAATGCCAGGGGAAACAAAAAAATATTTTTCTGTCCTTCCACCAGCAAATAACTTTCTTCCCTTGTTATCTCAGAGTAACCAACTTGAAGGTGTATTTGTTGTAACTTCCAGTATTGACTTTCTCCTCCCTCCTTTGCCACTGTTATCACACACACCCTCACCAAATAATTTTCAAAGGTGGTAAGTAGGAAAGACAATCTGTTCCTGAATTGTTGGGAGGGAAAAGTAACTTTGTCATTCAATCTTGTTCCCCTAAAACATGGCAGATAGGTTTTCAGTCTTTTAACTACTGCTAAGGTATTTTGAGCCTCTGTAGCCTTCACCTGTAAACTTCAAAACTCCCACTGGCCAAGGTCTCTGCTGACATAATTCCCTTGACTTCTTTTGATCTTGCTTACCAGCAAATTCGCCCTCTCTATCTTTCTGTACATTCCTGAAATTATTTTAAAAGTCTAGACCATATGGATAAACATGTCAGCATTTCATAACTGGCCATAACCTTGAGAAACATGATATTATCTGATGAGTCTGCATCTGAAACAAGAGAAGCAACTGTGGCCTGGTGAAAGTTGGTGGTGCCAAGTATTCAGAGGTTAATGGTTAAAGATTTTTTTCTTACTTGGAAATATCAGAGTGAAAGTTGGAACAAATGTTTAGCTATTTTCCATTTACCACCTTTAAGCAAGTAGGAATGTCTTTAATTTCAATTGTGTATCTGAAGTTTCTTCAAAAACAGTGTGCCACTTCTCTGTCTTGCTTTAAAAAGTTCTTCAGCCCAATTTAACAATGCAAGTGAAACAAAACTAGCAATTAGCTAGTCAGTAGAAAATCAAAGCAGGCTTTCTGAAAACAGTGAAGTGATATCAATTAGGTAACACTACTGACTACCCTTCACTTCTTTTGTTTTAAACTTGAGATTTTTAGGAAATTCTATCGTGCTACTGGAAAATAAATTCATAAATATTTAATTTTCCCTTCTTTGACACCAGGCTTCCATTCCAACAGCAAAAACTGGAAAATTATAATATACCTTCTCAGGTTTTGTTTGGTTTTTCAGTTAAAAAAGCACACAAGCCATATTTATCTTCTAAATGTCAAGGTAGATTTTAAATGTGCTGTAACATATACTTAAATTTTAAGATAGGATGAATTGGTAATTATCTTTCCTAATGAAATGTGCTGTAATTTCAGTTAGATTTTAAATGGGGCATGACATATTTAAAAGGACCATTGCATAAATGCCTATTAGTTGCAGTTTAATGAGTTAATGCCCAATGATTTCTTCTGTCTCTTCCTACATGATTCTTACAAACTTAATCAGGACAAAGGAGCAACTCCCTTTCTTCAGATTCAGAGGAGCCACCGTTAAATGAAATTACTGACCTTTGTAAACAATGGTGCATTCCTTGCTAACCCCTGCCTGTAACTGAAGAGCAAACAAGAAGAATTAGAACACAAAAGTGGCAGAATCACATGAAACTTACCAGTTGCTACCCAAAAATAGTTAGATTGCTATCACAGTAGCGGCAAAGTACTCGTCTTCATTGCAAGTAACTCTCACCCAATCTTTACAGGGATCGTAAAATATTAACATATCACAGGTTTGCAGTTGTGAGTGAACAGGATGGATCCTGTTCTGCTTCCCCTCTTACCCTTTCCACTGGAGAGGCCAAACTTCCTGTGTGTAATGGCTTGCCTCTTCTAGTGGCAGAGAAAGAGGTCTGCATCTCTCTTAATTCCTGTGTGCTTTGGTTTACTGGATTTGCAAAGCATGATGTCTCACTGAAGAAAATGAGGATTTGAATACATGTCCAAAGTACTTTGCTAAGCAGACTAGGACATCAGTATCTGTGTGCTGACTTGCATTATGTCTATAGCTTTACATCTCTAAGGCATTCGCTACACAATGTATCTTCACAAAGTCCATGTCCCAGTTTTCATCCCTATGAATTGCAACCATGTCTTATCTCACGCAGGCTGCGCAGGAGGAATCTCACCCTTGTTCATACACATAGCCTTAGCACTGAACTTGCAGTTGTCTCCAATAAAACAATTACCTGCTGGCTGAGAGAGCTGCTAAGAAGTGCGAGCTAAAGCGGATCCCTAGTGTGGATAATGTATTTCCATTATAGCAATGTATCTGAGACATAATAAACATTCTTTCTAAATTTCTAATTTATTGCTGTTATTATTTTTTATTCTTCA